>JAHDVE020009258.1:0-38748 GCA_022606495.2 Halesus radiatus
TGCATAACGAAGAACGATGTGGTCCGGCACATTTCACGCAACGTTCTGTGCCATGACAGCACGTTGCCGAGTGTCCATGCGCCTGGCAACGGAAGCACTGTCCTACGCGGGCTTTGTTACGCAGGGATTCCACTTGAATCCTCAGACGAAATATTGAATTTAACTCATTAAAATTTTTTTTCGCATCGTCGTTTTTCGTCAATGTGACGAGAACTAGAGGTATAGGTTTTTTAGACCTTCCCTCTTTCATTCGGTGAACGGATAAAACGGGGTAGGATTTGGTCAGTTCCTCCTTAATTTCATCGGGGGAGATGTCCTCCGGAATGCCTCTCAAGACAACCCTCAAGGGTTTGTCTTCAGGGAGCCTAAATGTGTGGAATTCAGTATTCCTTGCCAGAAGATTTCTCGTGATAGCGTGGTGGTCGCGTGGGGTTTTGGTTATTATGTGTAGGCCATTGCCCATGTTCTTGGCAAAGAAATCGATGCCTTTATCTTCTAGTGACCGGAGAAGGGCCCTGGTTTCTGCTTTTTTATGCAGAACAATAGGTGGGATACGCGCGAACTTACGCGGCGCTTCCTCGTTGAGAGCGGAAGGCTCGACTGCTTGGGCGGAAGATGGCGAGTTAGATCGCAGTACGGCGAATTTGTTTGTGGAAGTCGACGCTAAAGGAGACGGTGAGCGGGAACGTCTGTCGACTTTTTTTAGAAGCGGCGAGGCGCGAGGGGAGTTTACGGGGGTGAGCCCTTCTTGCGAACCGTTTGAGAACACACGGGTTCTCTTTCTCCTAACTGTTTCAAATCCAGCACTGGAATCGTCAGAGTAGTAAGAAATCTCCATCTCTGCTGATGGAGTTTGAGGGGACGATAATCTTGGGGAGACTGTATCAGTCTCCACCAAGAATTTGTTAAAAGTTAAGTGCGTAAGATGATCTTTCTCATCTAAAGTTAGGGCGCGACCGATTCTGTTCGAGATGAAGTCTCTTATATTGTCCTCATACACTCCTACAGAGCGTTGAGAATAGACGGTAGACATAATTTGATTTTATTTAAAATAATATAATAATATATTTAAACTGGTTTGCGAAAGTGAATTTGGTGTAATTAGTAGTGAAGGACGGTGACTAATTGACTTTACAGGTTGAAATTTCCTGGAATTTCGCTCGGCGCACGGCTAATTGCTTTTTCGGGCGGGCGAATTTCGGAGAAGAAATATTATGTTACTATGCAAGTTAGTCGTTGTGACGTTATGGGAAAAAACGCGGCGTTATTTTAAAAATAATGTATTTATTTAAAAGGATAGTTTACTTGTTTGAGAGGATTTTTGTGATTTTATAATCTTGGTTTTCTTAGCTGAACGTGAACTCTGTACACATTAAAGGAACAAGGTAGGGATCCAAAGCATTGACTTACTGAAAGCTGGAGCTGCTTCTGGCACTTTATCACACACGACCACAGAGCTGATTTATTGGTTTTAAACCCGGTAGATGAACGGTTTTACTCTTCTTTCAAACGGAAATTCAATTAACCGGGTGAATAAACCGCAAAAGTTCAAAGCACTTGCACTTGGCTGGATACACACAGAAAAACTGGTCACTGAGTTTAATGGTTGCTTTGATTTAAATAGAAACTAAAAGCAAAGCAAATATCGCGAAACTTGAAGCCAATAGCTTACGCGATAAATATCACGAAAACAATTGGAAAAGACACTTTATACCACTGAAGATTGTTTAAGTAAAAACACAATATGCGAGGAGTTCACTACGGTTGGCGCAGAGAGGTGTTGACTGTTCAGCAAGCTGAGCAAGAATGTCTGAATTTTAGAAATGCACTCGTCGTTCAAGTACTTCGGTGCGATACCGTGCGGCGAATCGTGCAGTTTGAACTCGTGAATATTTCGCGAGCTGCCGTAGACTCTGTCAATCTTGGATCGACTTGATCAAAAAATTAGGATGTCAATCACGACCTTCTGCTTGAATTGAGCCTATTGCAATCTTCACCTATTTTTTATTAAAGCAACCAAAATTATTACAAAGTATGTCATGGGGGTCAAAGTAGGACAGGTAATACTTTGCCGTCAGATTACAAAAAAATGCATTGTACAAACATAAAATAAGTAAGTTTACTCGATTACGCGGGCGCTAATGAACAGATCAGAAAAGATCGTTTATTTAGATCAGTCACCGCGGCCGCAGGAATCGCTCACAAAGACAGACAATTTTGGTAGAACAATAATTTTGAAAGGTTTTTTGTGGATCAGAGGGGCTCGACCAATGAGAGCCCGCTCTGTTTTCGGGACCGTCGCCGGGAGCGACCGTAGAGGTGGCGGGGGTCGGAGAAATGTCCCGTTAGCACCCAGTAGCGTCTCGGGACGAAAACGAGGTTCAGGGGCGTAGGAAAAAGAAAACGATGACGTGCACTGTCATCATCACTTCTTCGAAAACCCCGGAACTACGCTTGTCGAAAGCCAATATGTACTGAAATGGGGCGTTTGCACAAATCCTCTTTTTGTGCAAACATAACAAGATAGGGATGCGTATCTAGTCGCTGCTATCAGGTTAAAATTAAAGTCGGGCGTTGCACAATTAATTATTTGTGCAGACAAACAAACAAGACAGAGACGCGTATCTAGTCGCTTCTCTCTCTCTCTCGTTTGTGGTCAGGTCGTCTGTTATGAGCCTGACAGTACTACATGCCAGCTTGATCGAGAACGTATCGAGTCGTCTCTCGTTCGAAACTGCACGAACTCAGTAGTTGATTTCGTATCTAGTCGTACCACCTACTGAGTTATGTACTGGTTGATGTTTATGCAAATGGAGGGTATTACAAACTTTGATAGTCACGTCTGGTATATAAATATATTTGCATAACTTAATTTTTTTTTTTTTTTTTACTTTAAGTTAAGTTCTGAGGAATAATATTAATTATTATTTTCTAAATAATCTATTACACATTAATTAATTAAAGTGACATGCACACGTGCAAAAGACTGACCTTTATCGATCGATAGATCCGAAGAAGTCCTCGGGTGAGCGCGAGCCCTCGCAGCTAATTTGTTTTAGTCGAGGTCCTCCGCACGCTAGATCGGTCTATATTTATGTAAGATAAAAACATGCATAAAAGGTAGAAAAAATGTTTTTTTTTTTTTTTTTTTAAAGCTTAAATGCATCTTCAAATAGATAAAGCTATTATATAAAAGGAAAAAAAATACAATTTTTTTTTAAATGCTTAAATGAGCCTAAAACTACTTGAATAATACGGAAAAACATGTTCAAGAAGGTTAGAATGATTTTTAAAAGCTTAATTCTATCTAATAATATCATAAAACTATTAAATAGAAGGAATTTTATTTTTCAGATATTAAATGTACAAGAAAAAAAAATGTAAAACTATTAAGTAAAAGGAAAAAAATATGTTTAAAAGATAAAATTTTCCTGAAAAAAAGATAAAACTATTAAATAAAATGAAAAACGAAAGAAAAGAAAAAAACGTTTAAAAGATTAAATTCACCCGAAGAAAGATAGAACTATTAAACAAAAGGAAAAAAAAAATGTTTAAAAGATAAAATTTACCTGAAAAAAGATAAAAATATTATATAAAAGGAAAAAATTCACAAAAAAGAAAAATTTATGATAGAAAATAAAGTTCAAATACAAAAAAAGTATTAAAAAGTTTAAAACGAAACAAAAAATAAGGAAAAAAGGGAATTACAAACAAAAAAAAATAAAAAACCAAAAAAACAAAAAATACGTGAATATTTAATAAAAGTATAAAACATATAAAAAGAAGAAAAAAACACAAAATGGTAAAAAAAAAATTATTATTATTTTATAAACATATAAAAAAAAAGTTTAAAATTCGACAAAGATAAAAACGTTAAAGAAATTAATAAATAAATCTATATAAAGATTAAAAATATATAAAAAAAAAAAATAAAATAAAACACCATTGTGTAAAAAAAAAAAAAAAAAGTTTTAAAGTTAAGAAACTTAACTCCATCGATGAAGGAGGGTGATGAGCTGATCGATTGCTGAATGAGAGAAAGAAAATGTGACATTCCTAAGTGAATAATAATAGTAAAAATAATAATAATAATTGGAAGATTTGTACAGAGCCGTTTTAACAAATTAGATACAATAAATACAAGATAAACATACCTGCCCGCTTGCCTATACGCGGTGTCCAGTGAACGAACACCCACAATACGTACCTAATGAATGAATAACAGTTTTTGTGATTTTATTTGCGAAATTATTCACATGTTTTTTTTTAATTTGACAGTTGTCTGCCGGACAAAAACTTCAACAAGCGAAAATCACAGTATCATAAAGGTCGGTTGAACTCTGTTTCAACTCGTATGACCGGTAGTTATTCATCACATCACTGATTATCGACTGACAAAAACAAATCAGCTTAATTTTTCTACTAAAAATAACCAATTTAACACTCGATCGAAACGCACCACTGACAAAACAAAACAACAAAAAAAAACCACCCTTTCCTAACGGCATAGATAATATGCAATATGTCTACGGATACGGTGCTGCCATTATCGCAAAAAAAAAAAGAGTTTCATCTCGACTTAAATGATTATATCAAGTACCTACCGACGATATCCACCCACGAAAATATAATTTTGAGCTTTCGTCGTGTCGTGAAAGAAACGCACACACTCTTTCTGTACTTTTGGAATTTATTCGATAAGCATTTTGTTGCTGTTGTTGTTGTTGTTGTTTTTTTTTGTTTTTCAATCAAATAATGGTTTTAGATTACTATTTCGTAAAGTAGTGTAAAAAGTAACGCAGAAAACGTTATTATGATGACTTAATATCATCAATAACACTATTAATTATGATGTTTAAATATTATTAATGACATTATTAATTATAATGATTAAATATTATTAATGACATTATTAATTATAATGATTGAATCTTATTAATAATATTATTGATTATAATGATTGAATCTTATTAATAATATTATTGATTATAATTATTATATATTAATAATAATAATAATATAAGTATTAAAATACGTTAAGAATAATAATAATAATAATAATAATAATAATAATAATAATAATAATAATAATAATAATAATAATAATAATAATAAATAAATAAAATTAAAAAAACTGCAAGCATTAGAATATAGCACAAATAATTTAAAAAGGTAACTATTAAATGTGAAATTGGGTCGTACGATGACATCAGAGAGTATATATAAAAATAAAACTAAATATAAAACATGTAGTAAACTTAAGTTAAATTAATATTATAATTTCTTCCAAAGAATTTCCTAACTTTGTGGCGTCATTATTAATTAATAAATGTTTTTTAAAAAATTACATTTTTTTCACAACTTTATTAATTATGCGCAGATATCTACGTGTTTCGAAAGCGACGCTATCTTCATCACAAATATACAGAAGCGTGTTGATATCTATCTACCTGTATTAATAAAGTGGTGAATACAAACTAAATTAAATTGCAGTTAAATAGATCCGCATGTACATCTACGTGTACGTATCTATTGCTAATGACTAAATATTATTAATTACATTGTGCATCACATTATTCATTACGTTGCGTACACAGCCACCAAAATAAAGGACACATACACCGACGAACTTCCTCTTTTAATTAACCATGCACCGTTTCATATTGTAGAACGAAAAAAATAATGCTTTCACACGAGCGAATTATCGATTATCGTTTTTTTTTTTCTATGAATTTCTTTTGTCTGCGGACAATTTTGATACCTGTCATTTCGTTGTACGTTCTTTTTTCTTTGTTTTTGTTTGCCTATCTTTTTGCGTTATCATTATAGTGGATGGATATCGATTCGATTCGATTATTATATATATATTATCCGTGCTCGTTCCCGTGGCCGCAGGCGATATCGCAGGATACTTTACGAGGTTTGTCGTCCATTCTTCAATCCTGAAACAAACGAAAATGTGCATGCTCCCGCGCCGGTGAAGGTGTCGACGCTATTCGAACGACGGCGTCTCCCGCTCGTTTCGCCCTCGGACCGTGGCGGTTTCGCATTTTCCCGTGTCCTGCCTGCTTTTCCTCTACTTTTTAATCGCTTCAAGCGCTCTCTCACGCGGCCCTCGGCCTCTTGAAAATCATCCGCCTTTGGGGTAGGTCACGCCGGCGAGCCGGCATTTATTTTAATTACATTTATCATTTTACTACAACAATGCTCAATGTTGCCAATAATATTACAGAAATCTACTCTTAATATTATCATTATTATTATTTGTATTGTATAAATACCAATCTTTTGAAGTTTTTATTTTTTTATTTAGGATTTTATCTATTAAATTTGGCTCATATCTCTTATTTACAGCTATTTGTTTGTTTTTTTTTTTATTTTTTTTTATTGAAAGTTCCGATAGAAAATTATTATTAGACATTGGGACATTAACTAGGCGGGCGATGTATCATCGAATGGAAGGCGGAATGTGTTTTTGTGAGACAGGGTGATTGGAGCACATACCATATTTATATATATTTAAATAAATTTTATTAATTATGACTGATAAAGTTTATTAAAAATTTTATTATGAAAGAAATTTAAAAGGTTGAGAAAGGTGTCAAATTGACGTTCAGATCCTGTTCAAATGCATAAAATGTCGTCCACATACCTCTTCCAAAGCAAAGTAAATAAATAAATAAATAAAAGCATTTTTTTTTTTTTTTTTAAAGAGTGTAAATAATTTGTAATTTAAAACGGTCTTTTTTGATTATACTGATTCTTTCGTAATCCTCTACCTAGATGGGGCTTATACAAATACCCCTCATGTTTTCTAGCTAACTAGTACTGCGGCACTTTGGCCTTATTACTATCACCATCTGATGGTTTTATTTAATTGACTGAGTTTATTATTAAGACATTTCATGAGTTTTTAGGGAAAAGATCGAAAACTGGATAAAAAACCCTAAACAAAAAACAAAAAAAAAAACAAAAAGGGGGCTTTTCCGATTGAAAATGGGGTTGATTGCTCCTATCGCGTGCTGCGTTTTGCTTCTGGCGTTTGCGATGTGTGCTTTCCAGTTTAGACGGCTGTCCATGGTGAGGCCTAGGTATTCGGTATACTTCGGGCTTCCAATCTAGTTGTACTCCGCTCATGATGATTTTCTCTTTGGGTGTTTTGTTTTTCAGCCTACGTGTGCAAGTTTTTTAAAACGGTCCTTTCCAAATCATTCATAAATATATCAGCAATTAGAGGACTGGTAGGGGCTCCCATAGGTAGGTAGATCATACTGAAAGTAGTTTTTATTTAAAACCAACATAAATAACCGAGTGAGGTCATTTGAAAGTTACGTAGGCAATTTAGAATCCTTCAATAATCTGGAAATAATTGTTTTACTTTCTGAAATAGGCACATCGGGGAACAAATTAACAACATCAAAAGACACATGTTTAGCGTTACCGGGGAGGACTAAATCTTTCGAGGAATTGATCAGTACATATGAGTTCTTAATTGTATATTTTGGGGCAAACACATCACATTACCATTAATAAATAAATTGGTTATAAACTTGGGGATGAATTTTTAGGAAACCATATAATTCTGGTGCTTTGGGGTTTTTTTGAGATTTACAAGATTTTAAAGGATTAGAGACACTTTTTTGTTTTGTTTTTTTTTTCAATTTTTATTATTATTGTTATTTTTTGTTGTTGTTTTGTTTTTCATTAAGTGATGAAACATTTAAAGTTACTGTCTCTAAACTACATATCTGTCCACCGTGAAGATTCGTGAAATCTGTAAATTTCGCGCCTTCCCCGGCTGTCGATTTAACAAACAAAACAGATAGAATAGCATCATCAGTAGGGATCGTCTCATTTTAATCATTTCCTCTTATGTTATAAATTTTTAAGTTTTATTTTTTTTTTATTTTATTTAATCATAGCATAAGTAATCACGCGTGAGTCGATCGGGCGGACAGATATCCCGACCCGGGCACCGCGGGCCCGATGCATGCTGTGCTCGCTACGGGCCGGCACGCCGTTCTACGGCCCGGCGGCTCGGAAGCCCTGGCGACGCTCGCGAGGCTCCCCGACCTCGAGACCGCCGCGGAGTCCCCCGGCCGGAGTCTCGCCTTCACCCTCGCAGCCCTTCCGCTTCGCCGACTCGAGCGTCTTCCGAGCTGCAGCCTCTTTTGTGGCGCTCCGAGTCGCCGCCCTCGAGCATTTCCGCATCCGGAGCCTCCCTGCGCCCCGCGCCGCTCTCCGGGAGCTCACATTTTCCGCTCACCGCGGGCCGGCATCTCTGCCCGACGACAGCCCGCGCCCGCCCGTCCAGGAAAATTCATCATCGCCGAGAAAATACTATTTTACTCCGATCACCTAAGCATAAATGATACCCGTTTTCATCATCACAACCGACAAGCGAGCGATCTGCGCCGGCAACACGGTATACGGACCGTTCGAAGTCCGGACCCTTGACCGCCGAAAAGGAAAAATCATCACCAGGTCGAGCGGCACCAGCACCAGCACCAGCACCGGCACAAATCTACAATGGCAGACACAGCACTAGCAGCGACGGCGGCGTCTCCCGTCCCGGCGACTCCCGCCAAGAAGGCCAAGGCATCCGCCGCGGCCGCCAAGAAGCCGAAGGCGAAGCCCTCTCACCCCAAGACGTCCGAGATGGTCAACAACGCCATCAAGGAGCTGAAGGAGCGCGGCGGCTCGTCCCTGCAGGCGATCAAGAAGTACATCACCGCCAACTACAAGGTCGACGCCGACAAGCTGGCCCCCTTCATCAAGAAATACCGGAAGGGAGCCGTCGAGTCCGGCGCTCTGGTCCAGACCAAGGGCAAGGGAGCGTCCGGCTCCTTCAAGCTGGAGGCCAAGGCCAAGGGTTCGGCCGGTGGCGCCAAGAAGCCGGCCGCCGCCGCGCCCAAGAAGCGCTCCTCGGCCGCCTCAGCCGCCAAGGACAAGAAGCCGAGAAAAGCGGCTGCCGCGCCCGCCAAGGCGAAGAAGGCCGCCGCTCCCTCCAAGGCGAAGAAAGCACCGGCCGGCTCGCCCTCCAAGAAGGCCGCCGTCGCCGCCAAGAAGCCCGCGGCGAAGCCCAAGAGTCCCACGAAGGCGAAGAAGTCCGCCAAGCCCCCGACCAAGAAGCCGAAGGCGCCCAAGCCGAAGAAGGCTGCCGCAGCCCCCAAGGGCAAGCCCGCAGCGAAGAAGGCCGCTCCCAAAAAGTAGGACCCTCTCTATCACAATTATATTGGCGGCGGCGGGCAAGCGAGAGCACCCGAGAAGCGCGGTGCAAGCGAAGTTGTTGACGATAAAAAGCCCTTTTCAGGGCTACCAATCATTTAATTTATGTTTATGCATTATCCAAAAGTACTCGACGAGAAAGCAATAATATATCATATGGACAGACATGCGTTAACGTGCGCGCCTGCCTGCCTATCTACATTTACAACCTTTTATTTTTTTATTAGTGAGCAATAAAATAAAATATAACATGAAAATAGCTCTACCACCCCAATAAACAAAAGGACTACATTAATGAAAAGGATGCAGCCCCTTACTTTCGGTTTCCGTTTCATTGGGGGTGTTTTTGATTTTTGTTGTTTTTTTTTATCAAATTAACATAATACACTTAATTTAACAATTAAATTAGTAATAAGGCCAAATGAGCACAAAGCGGTACCGGTTGGTTAGTGTTAGTTAGTTAAATAGTAAGTAGACAAAGAAAAAAATTAAAAAAAATGGGTATTTTATTAATAGCTAGCAAGTTTTGAGGATGATTCATAAACTTTCTAGTCACATATGTGAAATAACATAATGCTACTAGAGTTGACGCGAACGACGCATGACATTCGAAAAGATCGTTAAGTTTTTATTATATTTTGTTTATTATTATCATCGCATCTGGCAGTGTGCAGTGCAGTGTAGGTCCGAAAATTGAGTAATTTGCATGCAACGTGTTGAACATAGTGGTGGCCCTGATAAGGGCCGTTTGTGTTATGATATCATAGTTATACCGCACAATTTCAAGTAGCGAGTGTCAGATTCAGAGGGTGAAGATGATGATGGTTGTGGCGGTGGCGATGGTGACTACGGTGGTGGTGTGTCTCAGTCAGCCTAGCCGCCGAAGCCGTACAGGGTGCGACCCTGGCGCTTCAGGGCGTACACGACGTCCATGGCGGTGACGGTCTTCCTCTTGGCGTGTTCGGTGTAAGTGACAGCGTCCCTGATCACGTTTTCCAGGAACACCTTCAGCACGCCGCGAGTCTCCTCGTAGATCAGGCCGGATATACGCTTGACGCCTCCCCTGCGAGCCAGACGGCGGATGGCCGGCTTCGTGATGCCCTGGATGTTATCGCGGAGCACCTTCCTGTGACGCTTGGCTCCTCCCTTTCCGAGGCCTTTTCCTCCTTTTCCGCGACCTGTCATGGCGTCTGTTTTGTTTTCTTAGGTTAAGTCGAAGTTCGAGTGGGTGACTGAGTGAGAGTGACCAGCGGACTTTGGACTTTTGACTTTGGATTGAAGTGTGTACAGAGTTCCTAAACTATAAGTTTACTGACTCTAGCATATTTAAAAAAGGATTATCTATAGATTACTTTGCATGATTTTAATTTTTGGATTTAGTGATGTGAAATGTTGAATTAAAATTATACTGCATTCGGACGCAGGGTTGTATCCTCTCGGAGGACATTTTTTGGTTTCTTATATTTGAAGTTATCATTCGTGCTATACGTGGCGAGCTTATTTATGGTTGGATTAGAGTGGCCAGCTAGACTGGCGTAGAACTTAGTTGCCTGTGTGACAATGAAATCCTTGATCAACGGAATGTTGGCATCTTTGTGAAGCGTTGAGATTCGGCTCCATTTAGGCGCATTAAGTGCGAGTCTAATGACTTTATTTTGAAACTTTTGCAATTTTTTAATGTGAACCGGAGCAGCGTAACCCCAAGTGGGACAAGCGTAGCTGAAGGCAGACCTGATGGTCGTTTTATATAAAAGTAATTTATTATCAATAGAAAGACGGCTCTTTTTGCCCATCATTGGGTAAAGTGCGGATAGACATTTATTTGCTGATTTGATTTTGTTATTTATGTGTTTACCCCAAGTCAATTTAGAGTCTAAAGTTATCCCTAGGTATTTCATTGATTTTTCCCATGGTACGTTGGCCCCAAACAGTTTAATGGGTGGAGGCCGTCGCGGAATTTTCTTTGTGAAAACGGTCGCGACACTTTTGGATGGATTTATTGATATACGCCATTTTTTACACCACTTTTCTGTTCGAGTGGTTTGAATCTGAACTCGGCGTGTAGCAGTGGCCTCGTCCGTTGAACTGGACATGATGTTAGTGTCATCCGCAAATTGGGTGATTTTAACGTTGTGATCTCGAGGTTTCGGTATGTCACTACAGTAAATGTTATACAGAGAGGGTGAGAGTTGACTGCCTTGAGGAACCCCGGCTGATAAGGGTCTTGATGTTGAAAAAATGTTGTTAATTTTTACTTTAAAGGAACGACCTCTTAAATAACTATTTATTAATTGAATAAGTCTTACTGGGTATCCAAAGTGGATCATTTTATAGATGAGGCCGTTGTGCCAGACTTTATCGAAAGCTTTGCTTGCGTCGAGAGAGAGAATGACTGTATGTTTCTTTGTATTGAAACCCTCCGTGATGTGTTCCACAACACGCAGGAGTTGGTGGGAGGTGGAATGACCTCCTCGAAAACCATGTTGAAAGTCTGGCAAGATTCTATAGTCCTGAGTGAAAGAGTTTAATCTGGTTAGTATTACTTTTTCCAGGATTTTACCTAGGCATGGAAGGAGACTAATAGGGCGATGATTCTCCGTTAATAATGGGTCCTTGCCTGGTTTAGGAATTAAAATTACATCAGCTTGTTTAAAATCCTTTGGAAAGCAACGTAGGCGAAGTGTTGCGTTGCAGATAGCTGTGATGGCGCAGATGCCTTTCTTTGGGAGATATTTTAAAATTTTATTTGAGATTGCGTCAGGACCTGCTGATTTCTTTTTTATAAGTTTTTTAATTATGTTTAAAATTTCTTTAGGGTTTGTGCATCTGATAGGGGGCTCATCCGGCTCAGGTTCTGCATTTAAAGTTGATTCTACTTTTGAATCCACCTTTGATATGAAGGCTGGATTGTCATGGTCCGTGTTCGGTGTAAATTGAGCTTCTAAGCTATCCGCAAAGGCTTTGGCCTTGTCTGAGTCTGAGTAAACTTTACCGTTTAGGCCTTGAAGAGGAGAGATTTTGGTTTTAGGACGTCTGAGCGCTTTGGAGAGCTTCCAGAAAGCTGCTCTGTCATCTTCTAAAGTAGAGATGAAATCGTGCCAACGATCGTTTCTAAATTCGTTGAGGGCAACTCGCACTTCTTTATTTAATTTGTTTAAATGTCGTTTGACTACCGGATTGTAAGATTTTTGCCATTCTTAGTGACCAGCGGTTGTCTATTGCGGAGTATTTATAGCGCGCAATAAAACCGGATGTATTTTTTGAGTATGAACGCTCGATCCGCCCCGTGTTATCAAGGTACCGTTTGGTATAGCGTTTTGGGTCCTTATTTGTTTAATTTACAAATATATAAAATTATGCAAGCAACAGAACGCTCTCGACCGATTCCGCTCATTTAGCTCACTTCTTCCCACCATTTTTATTAAGATTACAATCGAATACACAATTTTATTCTGAGGATCCCAACCTCCACAGTGTGCAGATTTAATTTTTGGGTAGTTTGCCTTTTTACCGGGGCATTTGGCAAATCCCTCGTGCATCTGATGGATTAGACCAATCACGTTCCGTCTTGTTGCTTTAACGGCGGAGGGGGGATACGACGTAAATACAGCGTTTCGTGCCGGCCTCTGTCAGTCTAGCGAGCGAAGTGGAAGGGATGGCACATAAATACGGCGTAAAGTAGCGTCATCTTGGTCATATGATGAGATGCGTCGTTACGTTGAATACAGTAGGAACTTCGGAAAAGTGGCTTTAATGAACGACCGGAGACTTTTTTACAACATTGTCTTTAACCGCTCGGATTCTTGTGAAATTAACAGCAATACCGAGTTAACTCCTGAACACTGAACACTGAATTTATCATTTAGAGATAGTCTCCGATTTCACGAGTCCTATATTACTCCCCGTTGTTTTCGAGTCATAAAGCAACATAATACCAATTACTGAATTAAAAATAGGGACTCCTGTACTCTGTTACCGAATTTTATAAATAAATACGCTTCGAGTAGAAATAATGAAAAAACAAAAAACATTTTCATAAAGCAAATACAAAAGAAAGGGTTGTAACGAATACACACTCCAGTAAACTATATGTGCATAGCTTGATTTATTAACCATATTGCGAAATTTTCAGACCGTTGGAAAGGGCCATCAATACTCAAAAAACGTAAATCATATGGTGATCAATATTCAGGACACGTGCATAGTGCTGACACTCTATGAGTAATCGAATTCAATGTTATCTTTAATCATTGAATGAGATATTATTAAATTAACCTAAATGAAACATGAAACCGAAAAAAAACAGAGAAAATAAAAAGATATCAGTCGCAATGTTATGTAATAGGTTGGTCTTATTTTGATTTCGTGAAAGGTAGAGAGATTTTATAAAGAAATAAAAAATAGAATTGTAGCAAGACATTTTTTGATGGAAAAGAAAACTTCCCTTTTTTCTTCAAGTTAATAGATTTGCGGTTAGAATCTGAAAAGGGGTTCATTTCATCGTTTGAGGGGTCAGAAAAGGTGAAAGGCATTCAAGGACCACCAAAGACCGTCCCTTCATTCCCTCCAATTTAAAGTGACAGGTTTCAAGATAGCGATGTGACAGTTAGGTATGTGAAAAAGCATTATAAGTATCTGTACAATTCACGAGAAAGAAACGCCTCTCAGTTTTCAAAAAGAGAGACGAATTCTCAATAAAACCCACAAAACGCCTCTTTTCAGATAGAGAAAACAGTTGAACAGATTTTCCGAGAAAAGATCCCAAGAGAAAATATAGAAGAATGTTTTATATACAAACTCACGGGTTACATCACGAAATAACACAGACATGAATTTTACCTAACAATATTACACTACCAGAATTACACACGAATGGAATTACACGTGGATGAAAGTACTCATAGAGAGAATTACACCCACTTAATTTACACCTAGTGGAATTACAAAGTTATCGTGTTAGTGTTTAAGTGCGTGCTAAATAATTTTACGTTTGAAAAAAAACACAAGTTAAGTTTGACGGAAAACCATCCGTGCACGTACGCATAATATGAGCTAAAATATTAAATTATGTGTAATTTCATTCACAAGTAATTTCGTTCGTGTGTAATTCTGGCAGTGTTATATTGGTACGTTAAATTCACGCCTATGTAATTTCGTCCTGATACCATATTCGCACTATAATCAGCGCCGCACCGAGGCTCCTGAGGGCCCTTGTATAACAAGTAGTACCTAAACGCTCTCCGGGGACCACTGCTGGAGTCCAAACGGTCCGGAGGGTAGCATTGTTTATAATTACCTAATGATCAAAATATTTATTATGACTAACGGTTGTCGTTCCTCTGTCCGATGCTCAGTTTCCGCTCAGTTAAGTGAAAACGACAATCTTTGCCGATTAGCCTGTTCCCAACGGTCGGTAAACTTAAGTGACCCCGCCGTAATTCGCCATTGTTCCACCCAACGTCCATGGAAATACCGAGATAAAGAAATAACGTTGAGATAAAGTAAAAAAAAAAACGATAAAAAGCTATCAAAATTGTTCAGGCTATTTCCATTGGAAATAAAACTCACATTATTATTAATATTAACTGTTTCACTGACTTTCATTTTTTGAATAACGAATAAAGTAAAATTTTTATATTTTATAAATACTACGATAACTTCAGGGTTAAATGCGACAAAGAAATTTAAAAAAAAGTTGTTACTTCAACTTTCTTATTTTTTGCAGACGACAATTTTTACGAATGTTTCGGCACTCCATAAAAAATAAAACTAAAAAAAGTTGAACTGTATTCCACGGGAAAAAAAACCATGCAAATAATCATGACACCGGTTCTCACCATTCAAGAGTTCCAAATGCTTCAGATATCACACAAACATATGTTAAGCCAAGCGGCATTTTCTTTTTTTTTTTTTTTATATGAATACCGCACAAGAGTCCCAACTGCTCCCAACCGTCTGGAGCCAGTGAGACTAAGGCATTCCCATTTGGGGAATGTTGTGAGGCTGAAGGTATTGGGGAGGGGAAGGAGAAGGGGAAGAGGAAGGTGGGGAAATACCTGGCTATTCAGATCTGGTCACCAAACACGGCTAAAAGCCATTTCAAGCAACGTTTCAATTCTGAATGGTGGTCTTTCACCAGGGCGATACTGAGAGTATCTTCCACTCTGGAACGTGCGCAAATATACTATATATTATTTTTATTTAATTAATTGCGAAACAACACAAATTAATTAAATAAAATTTACTTGCGCACGCCGGGATTTGAACCCGCGACCTTCGGATTCGTAGTCGAGAGCCTTACCCCTCGACCATGGAGGCCGTCAAAATAATTCTTGATAATATTAAATACTTGCTGAGAGAAAAGATTTTTCAAAATCACGCGAAACCAACCATTCAATTAACTTCATTCTATGAATAATCATCCTCGCAGACAATCATCGTTTCCTGTGTTTCCGATTCACAAAATTCTCAGTATTCTTATATAATTCAGTCAGTAATAAAATTAATTAAAAGAGAGAATAAAGAAAGGGAGCAATTTAATTTATTTTTCGGTGTTGGCTTCTATCTAACGTAGAGTTTGTCCACAAACAGGGCTAAAAACAAGCCTCGCAGTCCAAACCCACCAAAGGGTTGGCGTTCCAGCCCATTTCCTCTACCCTTGTATCACCCGACCATCTTACCCTCGGACCGAATAATCACAAGGTACATTATTCCCGAAGACACAGCCTTTTGGAATATCCCGGGAAGCCTTTTGAATCGAACAATGCAGAAGAGCTTTTATTTTATGAAAACATTGGATGTTTTATCAACGTCGCATCAACGTTCTGCACAGATTAATTTATAGTAATTACTTAGTTGAGTCATTTATGTCAAGAGCCCTATTCATATTTTTAGTTATGCTTTTGTTTTTAAAATGAGTTAATCCAATCCACTGAATATACAGAGCCGGAATGAGTTGTATTGGTGTCCTGGGCATTCAAAAATAAGCCCTCAAAATTAGATCACCTTTTTCAAAACACGTTCGTTCTTTTGAAAGCTCCGAAATAAACTATCACTACTCGTCTTTATTTAGTCAGCACGTACACTCCTTCTTCACATTAATACCTTCATTAGAGTCGTGTACAGAATCTTCGAAACTTACTGCACTTACTAAATAACGCGCTTTCGGAACAGGATGACAGATCTAGGAACAGGAAAATTGGTTTAAAAATTATCTCTTTTATAAAATCCTTGATTTTTCTTGTGATTGATGCACCTGCAAAATATATTACTTTTGATGTGACACGTTATTAATGAATTACAGTATTCTATGATTTAACAACAGAATCATTTTTTTATGTCAACAGGATTCTCTGATACTCCTAGAGCCCCAATGATGTCCAAGTTCAAGCAAAATCTGATAAATGAGCACATTTTCGATTAGTATTATAAAATATGAACGTTTCTCCAGCACAAAACACTGCATTTTAGCGCACTGCAAATACCCCGCCCAGGGCCAATATCCCTGCTACCTCCCCCGAACCGGCCCTGCCGAAATATTCCAATCAAGGAAAACCAAATGTAAGAATTGAAATGTACGTGGAGAGGCATTGTTTTACGTCAACCAGTTGCCGTATTATAAAAGAGATAACATTTCATGTGCGTCGAACACTTTTATCAACGCGGCGTCATTAATCTGGATTTTGGGTATCCCTGAATAGAGCCGTCTCGTCGGCGCGTCGTGTAATATTACAACAGCCCTTTCGTCGGTATCGATCTGAGTTGAAGGCTGAAAAATGGTGTGCCATTTGTCAGAGGCAGCCACACGTCTCCCGCAGGCAAATACTTCCAGCGAACAATGGCTCAATCGGAAAGGTCTGATCCTGTAACCTGCCACTTCATAATCTGGAATTTCCCACTGGGCCTTTAGACGGTGTTACTAGGAATTCAATTTCATTGCCTGGTGGCTGAATGTGAGGACATCCCGGGAAGAAGGCCACAAGTCAAAACCACAAAAGGTTTTAATCTCGAAAATACGATACGATTGATCATTATTGAACATAATAATTCTTTTTTTTTCTCAGTTTTTCTCGGTTGGGTTAGTGTTTGAATATATTTTGAGGATAGTTTTAGAAGTGGTTTTTAAATATTTAAAACAATTGTTCGTTATACTGTTGGAAACTTTTTGGCAATCCCACTTCAATAATGCCATTTATCTTCTTTCTAATATTGTACTAAAATTAAACTAACCGATACATACCGACATTTGTAACACATTTTACGCTCCAACATGTACATCTCAGCACGGGTTCTCCTAGTGAGGTGTTAACGAAATATAACATATAACACATTTTACACTTACACGTGTACACCTCAGCACAGGTTCTATCAGTGAGGTGTTTACGAAACATAACAGACTCGTATAACACATTTTACATTTACACCTGTACATCTCAGCACCGGTTCTCCTAGTGAGGTATTTACGAAATATAACATATAACACATTTTACACTTACACGTGTACACCTCAGCACAGGTTCTCCTAGTGAGGTATTTACGAAACATAACATGTAACACATTTTACACTTATTTGTGTACACCTCAGAACAGGTTCTCCTAGTGAGGTGTTATAAAAGATTCATAACATGATTTTGTAATTAGAGTCCTACCTTATCTAAGAAAACTCCTCCCATTCAGTGCTTCTTTCTTCTCAGAATAGCTCTAAACCCTTGAAGGGTTTAAGCCGAAGACAATTCTTAAAAATTAAATATAATTTCATTGAATTAAGCGAAACTTTATCACTTTTAGAAAAACGACGCTTTCAAAGAAATGCCTTTTATTAGGTTTTAATGAAGGACGAAGGAAATTAATCCCCACCTTAATTAGTAAATTCTTTAAGTTAAGGGCAACGGCTGCGCTTGCTGTTTCTTACATAACTTAATTTTGAATATGTGGCCTAAATACCCATCCAAACTGAATGATATATTTTTTTATAAATTAAAGTTTTTGTAAATATCTAGTACGGATGAGAAGAATTTTATATATTTTTGTTTTAAATTATGAAGTATATGGCATGAAAAAATAATAATTTTCATGATTTTAGAGGCAACTTAGAAAGTTATTTGCGGGTTTATTGTATTTAAAAAAAATATCTATATTTGCATAAAAACAAAAACAAAACATTAAAAAAAAAAGTTTTTTCGGGTCGATATTTTAAACATGTACGGCAAATTTGTGTTCCAACGCAAATTGGTCGTTTCTAATTTTATGTAAAGTCCACCATGATGGTTATTTTAATACTTTTTTTAATTTTTTTGTTTATGTATCATTATATTTTTAAAGGGGATGGAGTTAAACTTTTTTTTAAATCACCGTTAGCCCTGAAATAATTGTTAAATATGCCTCTAAAATCGCGAAAAATCAATTCCTTTAATGGCCGATATCTCATAATTTAAAACAAAAATAAAGAAAATACTTTTCATCCGTACTAGATATTTACTTAACCTTTAATTAAAAAAAATATCATTCAGTTTGGGTGGATATTTTGGCTTCAAATCCAAAATTAAGTTTTGTATGAAACAGGCAACGCAGCCGTTCCTCTTAATGTTGGCAACATTATAGGAGAAACATCAAAATGTTTCATTTTTAAAGTAGTACCTATGAATTTTAAAATTTTGAGGTGATTGTACACTTTAGGAACACTTTACGTACATAATACATGTACGTAAGCCAAAAAAATAACACAATTTAAAACTGTTTTTATTTGAAGTTTGTAGAATTCTAAAATTAAATCGAAGATCAAAGTTATGAATCGCAAATAAATCGATAATGCAGCTATATTTTCAAACGTTCCAAAATTCCCGGGTTACAGATAACCTGACAATATTTGAAAAATCTCCTACTACCATCACGGTAAGCAGAAAACGTTGATTATGTCATGATGTAGGATTTAGCCAGCCAAGGTATTGAACTCACAACGCATGGGTGACGCGATGTGAACTCAGCCACTGACCTATTGATTGCTATTTATTTTACTTAGCTACCTCCTAACTTACTGAGCAGACCGCCAAACATTCAGTTTAGGCACTTGAAGTAAAAACTAAAGACACTCCTTGCTTCATTCATATTCATACATCGCCTCATGCATACTTTCCTGTTATTCTGACTGTTGACATGGCCCGACTCAAGTATTTGGTTTACTTGATCGTGCGATGTCTTCCTCGGGGATCCTTCGCTTCTTCTTTCATTAAAAATCGTGTCATATATTCTTCATACACTCCTTTCTTCGTTCATCCGCTCTACATGCCCAAACCACCTAAGCATCCCTTTCTCAATCTTTACTCATTACGCTCACGTCAGTCTTGCATTCTTTTCGAATCTCAACATTTTTACACGGGTATACACGGTTTTACCATAAATAGGTCTCAGGGATCTCACTTCTTTTACGAAATATTTTTTATAGAAAAATTATAATTATTGTATAGGCATGAGGTTTTTGCAATACGCATTTAAAGAAAAAGGTCGTATTCAATTGAACCGATCTTAACAAACAAATTGAAATCTTTCGAGATCAGACGTCAGGTGGGAATGCTGTCCTTGTTTTAGCGGTATTTTAATGGAAGATGCTCTAAGGAACTAGCGTCATTGATCCCTTCGGCACCGGTGCATAGTCAAGAAACACGCCAAACGCGTGCCCAACATTTTCACACAGTCGACATTTATCACATGAGATCGGGTCGCTTTTACGACTCGTTCCTGTGTTCAACAGCTCGGCTGTGGAACGATCTGCCAGCCTTCTGTGTTTTCCTCCATCCTACAACATGGGTCTCTTCAAGACCCAAGTTCACTCCTTCCTATCCTCTAAAAGACCCTCCACACAGCATCCCCAAAGATGATATAGGCCTTGAGGGAAATTATTTCCTTTAGGGTCTCCTGTGTGGAGTTACCGTAAAAAAAAAATTCTGAACTTGTGAAAAAAATGGACTTAAGTGTAAGATAATAATGATAATAATACTTGGTCGACTTGTATAGCGCCGTTTTTTGTGAAAAATCACCTGAAGGGCGCTAGATAAGGTGAAGTAATGCTATTTTATAACACGCTGACAGAACATTCAATTGGTTACTGGAATGTTTACTTTTCAATATTATATGACAAGAGCTGTTAAGGGGATCCACTTCCTAAAATTCTAACAAAATTACGCAGCCCTTAGTAGATAACGAAAATGCTGAAATTCCCGCTTAATACCGGCCGCATGTTTGATTTACGCAAAAAAAAACAACACCAAAGTGCGTGTTTTATTATATGACATTTTGGAAGGCTCAGGCATAATTATTAGAATTCTTTTCAGTCACATTCTAAAAGAACCTTATTTTTCCAAAATGAACAATACAACAATATTGGAAAAAGGGCTTAAGTATGAGATTTTACAAATTTTTTTTTTTTTAGGTTTAGTACTTTGTTTTCTACTAGGCTTATAAAAAAAACTCACCAAAAAGGCTCGGTTAAATAAAAGCTCAAGGTATGTTCTACTACTGTCGGTATTAAATTAAATCAGTTATGATATTTCTAGGCCATCAAATATTCGAACTAACATTCAATAGAACGCTTCGCAACACTCAATAGATAACAAAGCACATACGTATTTTGTATTAATTTAATTTAATTATTTTGTAACAGAGACAAATTTTTGTTCGACCCCTTCTGAGTCTATTTCAGGGACTTTTTAAGGTTGTTTCTCTTTTAAATTTGTAATGCTTATAAACATAAATAAATTATAATATTGTCCTTCCCGGAAAGAGGTTGTTGGGATAATGTTGTATGAATTATGTAACTTCTGGTAAAAAAAAATCTATTGAAATAAAAATAAAGCCCCGTCGCAAACAGGGCCACAAAGGTAAAGACGGAAAATAACGTCGAAAAGATTAATTTATTCAAGCTTAGGTGGATTTGATATAGTTCAATATGGTGTGCAGTGCTCGTGGCTTGCGAGACGGGAGAACTGGAAAAAGATTTACGAGGTAAATGTGCAGAATAAAGGAGATTAGGAACGGTGCCAAAAAATATATGGCAAAGAGATGGCCCAGTTTAATAATCGGATTAAAAGAGTATTTTTTGCATTTTTGTTGCAAAAATTCGTTGTACATTGTTTAAAAGGTTTTAAATTATTTTAATGAAAGTCCCGTTCGAAAGTCTTTATTTAGTCTTAATTAAGTATTAATTAACTACGATAAAAATTACGTCATTTTTAACATAATGATTATCATTGAAGATAATATTATTACTAATGTATTTATTTATTGGGATTTTACGTGGATTTTAGAACATCGTATAAAGAGCATAAAATAGAAAACTAAAACAATATTAAAACACAAATTAGCCCTGCATTATCCAAGCTACAGTACTACATATTGTAGGATTCATCAAAGTGCTGGTATAGATGACGCTTTACTGTATAAATGGCTAATACATCAAAACACCTCCAAACCTGTTGTCCAGATCATGAATTCTATTGGTTAATGAATGAGACTGATAGTTGGTGTAAGTGTTTGTCTTGTGTTCCTCGTCGGTACATTTAATTTAATAGTGGCGAGGATGGCAGGGCTGTCAATTAGGTTGTTAATGATTCTATGTAATATATTACTCCTATAATAGTCCTCTGATATTTTTGTTTATTAACGTTTCTTTTAATAAATGAATTTAAAAATATACTTAGTACTCACACATTGATATCTACATGTTTCGAAAGCGATGATTTCATCATCAGGAATACATAAATATAAAAACAAGTCATAATATGTAAATAATTTGTTAATACGAGAACTTAAGCAATATTTAGCTAAAAAAATGTGGGAAATCTGCTGTTGCATCTTTGATGAGTTAATGACCGTCACGTGGCTTCAGTGTTCAATTGGCTTTTCTACTTCTTTTTTTATTTTTATATAAATACCGCACAACAGTCCCAACTGCACCCAACCGTCTGCAGCCAGTGAGATTATGGCATCCGCAATTGGGAAAAGTTGTGAGGCTGAAGGTATTGGGGAGGGGAAGGAGAGGGAAGAGGAAGATGGGGAAATACCTGGCTATTCAGATCTGGTCACCAAACACGGCTAAAAGCCATTTCAAGCAACGTTTCAATTTTGAATGGTGGTCTTTCACCAGGGCGATACTGAGAGTATCCCCCTCTCTAGAACGTGCGCTATATATTATTAAGTGATACTATATATTATTTTTAAATGAATTAATTTTGAAACAGCACAAATTGATTAAATAAAATTTACTAGGATTTGAACCCGCGGGCTTCGGATTCGTAGTCGAGAGGCTTATCCCTCGACCATGGAGGCCCTAATAAATAATTTTTCCCCCATTAGGCCGGTCTAGACCCATCACCGGAATTGAGGAGTTAACGAAACTTTTCTTTTAATTTTTGGCACAAGCATTTTAAAACGGACGACAATCATTCGCGGACTAGATGAAATGTTGTACTAGACTATCTCTAATTCACCAAAGAGTACCATTAAAATGCTTTAAAAACTTACATAAATTAACAGTCAAAAATCTTTATGACAAATGTATAATAATGCGATGTAATAAATTATTTCTGCCCGAGTGCGCCGGTTAAGTTTTAAGCCTCTAGTTTTGGGGATTTGGATGGAGGCAAAACCTAATGGTGGTTCAGTCTCCTTAAGATTGCCAATATTATAATGAATTGCCAACGATTGTTGTTTTAGTTATGTCCTTGTCGCCGGATCTTCTGCCATGTAACTTTTCTAATTATGAACTTTAGATTGATTCCCTAGTGGGTTTGAAATTATTGATATAATACGACGCTTTAGTAAACTGTGTTTCCAATTATTGTAAGAAATATTTTTCAATTTCCGACGCTAAAACTTTGTACGGCAAAAATTGAAATGGGCATTTTTTTTGGATTGAGTGCCGTTAATACCTTGAAATACCTAAATTAAATTTATAAATGAAACGTGGCATTTGGGAAATAACTCAAACCCTCGGTCGGTGGAAAAAACGTGTATAAAATTCCCTGGGAATATATAATATTTTTTAACTTAATCACTTAATTAAATTATTGCATGGATTACGGAAAATGGACATATCAGTACAACAACTAGAATATGTTGAAAAATATTTTTACCACCAAATTGAGAATATTTTAACTATGCTGTAACGAAAATGTTCATCAGAACATGGTAACGATCATTTTTCACACAGACGTAAATTCAAATAATAAAAAAAAAAGATTCTACTCTCCTGCTAAACTAAAAGAAACCAATTAAACTGAGATGAAACTTACAAATCAAAAAGTACCATAACTCCACGGGTAATTTTATCACAACTGAGCTGATAACCAAAATAAAAATGAAAGGAAAAAAATGTGTTTTTTCTTTGTTAAGCCCGGGTTTCTTCAAACGATTGGTTTTCACTTTGTGGCGTCATTATTAATAAATGAATTTAAAATGAATAATAATAAATAAATAATTAAGAAATTACAAAGTATATTATTTAATTCATTTATTCATATATATTGAAGTTTATGGAATACAAAGAAAAAATACAATCTCTTGTTATAGTAACTGATTGCTTTTCATGTACCTGATAGGACAAGACAGTACCTACCATTTATTGTGACAATTCAACTTCAGCGTCGCAATATTATTCCCCTATGAGACGGATTCTACATCTGGGGAACAAATACTTCGATGTTGTTGACATATTTGGCACATCAATGTTACAGTATAGGCATACATCAGTACGACTATTTAACTCTGGATAAAAGCGTCAAATTATGTTGTTTCTTTTTATGTTATCTATTGTAATACATATTTACCTTTTCAATATAATTTGTAAATGTCCATGTAAAAGCCTGAAGTGGGCGTAAATAAATATTAAAATAAATAAAAACTGGGTTGAAATTACCACGAAGTTCTTGGAGAACTATAATTAATTAATCGAACTTAATATTCAACTGCCTTCCAATGCATAGTAAGAACATTTGAAAGTTCATTTCTGTCTGAAATTTATTTTCCGCTGCGGTCCCAAACGGTCAAAATGCAAAAGTGCATCAAAAGAAGACTCGTGCATTATCAAAAGCTTTTACACAAAGATCTTGCATATGTTAAAAGGGCGACTTTGAGGTCATGTGAAAAACGCCTGCAGGAAAGAGGAGATTAAAGAGTCTGTCACAACGTTTTTCCCTCTGTGCTCTCATTTGTACAACAGTTTTAAAAGCTGTGTTTATTTTCGGAAGCAGACAACTGACATAGAGTTTCCGTAAACAACTTTTTTTTACATGTTCGCATTGTGGGTTATTTGCTTTGCTCGCATTGTGTTGTAATATAAGTTCTAGCCGTATTGTTCAATTTAAAAACGCAACATTTGTGGCGGTGAATCTAGGCATTGTAATTTACATACGGTTACCAACATGTATTAATGAAATATATAAATCCGTCCCTTAATTCTGTTCATACGTTCTCGTACAATTAAAAAATAATTAATACCACTTTAAGATTGTACATAATTTTTGTTACGTCCATAGATGATCAAACAAAATTTTTTGTCACATCGACGACCAGACATTCGTAAGATATGATCTTGGTTATTATTTTTTTCGAATTGTTTCTGATAATAAGTAATTTAAAGATAGCTAATTTAAAGAAGTATGCCACGGACGCCAGGACAGTTTTTATTATTATAGTTATTGTATTTGGATCGGTAAAATTATATCCGCAACACTGCGCAAAACAGTCTCTCAATGAACTTCGCTGAAAACCATTACCTTACTTTAGGTAACGGTTAAATATTACTGTGTCTGACCGTTCTATTGTATGTTTCACAAAATATTTAAAATATGAATATGATTTTTAAAGTAGAGAATAATATTTTTATTCCTTTCTCGTTACGTTTTTGTAAGTAAACTTAACCAAAGATTTATAATCAGCATTAAAATAAAAACATTAAATTTACGTAGTGTAGAAAAAATTAAACTACACACTGTTCTTTTTTTTAAATTTATCTTAACGACATGTTAAAGAAAAAGCTTCACAGCATTTTTTAAGGATATTCAACATGTTTTTGTAAAACATGCGTGGAACGGTCAGAATGTGTAATATTTCTGATTTTATTTTGATGAATGATAAAAGCCCTTGCAAATTAAAAAAAAAAATTAAAAAATATTTTTCTTTTTAAAAACACCATGTTTATCGTATTGCACAATAATATTCTCATTATTTTTAATTTATAAATAATGACTCTCCGACGTCCCTCTCCCCGGTAACAGACTCCATTTTTAAAACCTGTGCTTAATGAAAACATCTCTATTATTATAAAACAAACTTATTTTTTAATATATCTCTCTGTAAATTATAAATAGTTAGTAAGTGCTTAAAATGCCTTACAATGAAACTTTGTAGGGATGGAATAGTAGAATAATTATAATACATTACGTGGAATTACGAAGCGTGAAAATAATCAATGCCATGCTTTTAAAAAAATTTTCGAAAATTAGAGTTAATATCGTTTTACAATGTCAAAAGTACTACCATGAACTTAAACATACAAAAAATACATACAGATTTTTTTTTTAAATCTATGTGTGTGGGTTTACATTATTTATTATAATATTCAAAAATAAATTAATTGCACATAATGTAATTATAAAAAGAGAATTTTAAGTTGTTTTTTAATTTAAGTTAAATAATTGTTTTCAGTCTGTATTTCTTTAAGAAGTTCGTTAAAACACTTAATGGCTAACTATGACTAATGGTGTTGAGCCGTTGTCGTATTAATTTTAAGGATTATTATTGTGATTTTCGGTCTGGTACTCAATAACTCAATTTTTAATGGATTTGCAGTGATGAATTATTTAGGTTGATTCGATGTTATTTAAAAACTTTAAATTCGTTGAATAAACCACGGGCTGAAAACATGATGTTCTAAAAAAAAAATATTCATTAGTCTAATTTGGGATGTTACCAATGGAGCTAAGATGGGTTTATTTTTATTTTATTTATTTACCTCATAAAATAAGAACCACACTGCCACCCGGATTGGCAATGTTGCGAGACGGTTAAAATATACACTCCTCCCCAGGCTATTATTCTATACTGAAGAAGCGATTTAACTAATGCATAGTAAACCTTCAGCAGCAAAAAACTCCTAAACTAAAACTCTTAAACTCCTTGTCTACATTTAAAAAGAATCATTGAAGAAGATAATATTAACACATCCCAAAATGAACCAAGAAACCGAAAAACAACAGAAATTAAAAAGATTTCAGTCGCATCTGGACCTCTACCTATCCGGGGTAACTACTTAACCAACTAAGCTAATGAGACCTGTTCAATTTACGCCATTTACACCGATATCTTACTTCAAGTTCAAGACTTGTTAATATTATCCTCCATTTTTATAAATCCCATATTATTGGCTGCTATCCTTATGATGATTGCAAAGTTTCATCCTGAACTCAATTGCAATCGGAACAGAGTCTCGGATATACTAAAGATGCGACTGAAATCTTTTTATTTCTGTTGTTTTTTCGGTTTCGTGGTTCATTTTGGGATGTGTTAATATTATCTTCTTCAATGATTAAATATTACAATGAGGTTTACAAACTTCAATTAGTTATAAAAAATAAATTAAAAATTTAAAAAGAATGTTAAATTATGTGTGCTATCCGAGGATTTCCAACATATTCTTTCATATTTGTCCTTTTAAATTGTGGCATAATTTTTTGTTTATGTATATTTTTTCATCCTTTTCCTTTTAGAATGTATTTTTTTCTCTTTCTTTCTTCTCTCCTTTATAAAATTATAGTTTTATTATATTTTTTCTTGCAATTAAATTTCAATGTATATCATGGTCACCCTACATGTTTACTACATTACAATGTGAATTTCCTGAAGTTAGATTAATAGGTACCATGTTGGTACCCAATTCGTAGAAACGTTAATGTAACAATATTGTTCTCTTAATATAATCTGTGTGCTATTTTTTATATTATTTTGTAAAATTATTAATCTCAACACAGGCATGTCCTAGTGAGGTTAAAAATTCTAACGTGCCAAAAAATATAATGTAAATAAACAATAAATAAATACGTTTTTGTAAAATATTTCTTTGTTTGACTAATGATAAAGCAAAATTTTCCATAAAATTAAATTACATTATGTGATATATTGTTATGATGATTATTAAAAAAGTTTAAAACTTTTATCGTGTCTTTTGTTTTAAATTCTCTGTTTACAATACAACTTACACAAATCACAGTTTTTTTTCAGGGTATCCAAAAAATCTGTTACAAATCTCTTCTTTCACTGAAAATGTGAGTAGTTTGTAATAAAAAAAAGGCTTTGACAAAATGCTGAATAAATCATGAGGCGGCATAGCAAAAACATTGTTACGTTGGTAAGTAGGGCGATAAATCACTCAGCTCCGAATACTTGGTGAGGTGTTTTCTCGTAAATTTACCATCGCAACATGAGGCTAGCTGCTGGTTGCTAGCTCTCCGGAAGTTGGGCCTTTTGACTGAGGAGAATAAAATATGGAAGTCATTCTGGAAAAACTAGCTTTACGTTTAGAGCTTTGTGATGGTTACTACAAACTGTCATTGGGAATAATGATAATTCGACAAAATATGTACTTTAGTTACACATCCAGTTCTTGGCAAGTACTGACATCCGAGCTTTAAGTTGCTGGTAACTTATTGAATGCACATTATATATGTTTTATTTAATTATTGGAGTTTCTTTTTTCTTTATTACTTTTTTTATATGAATACCGCACAAGAGTCCCTACTGCTTCCAACCGTCTGGAACCAGTGAGACTATGGCATCCCCAATTGTTGAATTTTATGAGGCTGAAGGTATTGGGGAGGGGAAGGAGAGGGGGAAGAGGAAGAGGAAGGTGGGAAAATACCTGGAAAATATCTGAATATCTGGTGACCAAACATGGCTAAAAGCCATTTCAAGCAACGTTTCAATTCTGAATGGTGGTCTTTCACCAGAGCGATACTGAGAGTATCTTCCACCCTGGAACGTGTGAAAATGTAATATATATTATTTATTTAATAATAAAGTATATGGGTATATACATTGTAATAATGTAGTTATATTATATATAACATCAAACTCATCTCCTCAGTTCCATACCTAATTAACATAGCTAAGATAGCCGTTAGTACCCACATAGAGTAATTAACAAAAAAAAATGAAAGTTTTCATATTCCGCGACATTCTAAGTGATTTTAAATATTTGTAAATGTAAAAAATTATTATCAAAAATCTTAAATGTAATTATGCTTCAAAAAAATACCTACTCTTCTTTTGCCAATAACCTTCTAATATGGTAAATATAACATCAATGACAAATAGGATTTAAACAGTATCTCCAATATCATGCAATGTGCAGTGTTTTCTAATGTTTGGTATGTGTCCTGTGCGTGCAAAATCATATCATCTGAAGTGAAAACTTTGTAATTTAACGTTTTAATCTGGAGTGACCTACCAGGTAAGTATGTTTCTGTATCTGTACATGATAAGAAAAACCCTATCAATTAGTATTTGTACAGCGCCCTTAAGGTGATTTTTCACAAAAACGGCGTTATACAAGTCAACCAAGTATTATTATTAGTATTAACATAATTTAATACTACTCTTCCGTTAAAAGCATTTGCTTGTGGATGGAAGAGGAGTTTACATTAATTTGCTAATAGTTAAATAATATTTATAGTACATGCATAAGCATTCATTATTAATGTAATATTCTGTGCAGTCTTAAGTACATTGCAGTTTTATTATGAAAAAAAAAAATATAAGTAAATGTGGTGTCCAGATTCGTATCAAGTGTAAGTATATTGTATCGTAAGAAATATAATGTAATTAAAAAGAAATACATAATATGTGTTAACTTTCTATTGTGTGTTAAGAACATCTTTAAAATATTTCTTGACAGATTTCAACATTTGTATTTTGTCAGTAATGCTTTTGATTTCTTCCGGCAAATTATAAAAAAAAACACTTTCCTTGGTGAAAATAGTGATAAGTAACCTTTTTTTATTTTCTGTGTCTTTTCGATTTCTTGTTTCATTTTGAAAGTTTTTCAATGATTAAAAATATATTACAATAAATATATTACACTGTCTAGGTTGCAATTGTGTTCCTTAGGAACATTGTAATCATTAGAAAGATAGCTGCCAATAATATGAGATTAAAAATGGAGAATAATATTTACAAATCTTGAATTTGAGATATGATATCGATGAAGATTTCATAAATTGAACTGGTCTCGTTAGCTAAGTTGGTTAAGCGGTTGCTCCAGATAGGCAGAGGTCCTGGGTTCGAGTCCCAGATGCGACTGAAATCTTTTTATTTTCTATTGTTTTTTCCGTTGTCATGTTTCATTTGGGTTATGTTAATATTATTTTCGACAATGATTAAATATTAAAATTATGTTTTTAAATCTCAATAAAAATAATTAATTAATAAAAGTTGAATATATTCTTTAGATTTTTATAAAAAGTCAATAGATGTTGCGTACAAATAAAAATCGGATATTAATCCGAGACACTGTCTAGTTTGCAATTGTGTTCCTTAGGAACTTTGTAATCACTATAAAGATAGCTGCCAATAATATGGGATTAAAAATGGAGAATAATATTTACAAATCTTGAATTTGAGATATGATATAGATGAAGATGGCATAAATTGAACTGGTCTCATTAGCTAAGTTGGTTAAGCGGTTGCCCCGGATATGCAGAGGTCCTGGGTTCGAGTCCCAGAAGCGACTGAAATCTTTTTATTTTCTGTTGTTTTTTTCCGTTGTCATGTTTCATTTGGGTTATGTTAATATTATCTTCAATGATTAAAAATATATTACATCCAGGTTTATAAGCTTCAATAAGTTATTCCAAAATTGAATATTAATTGTAGACTTGTAAAAAATGTCAATAAAAATCGGATAGGCATATCCGAGACACTATCTAAATTTTAAATAAATTCCGGTAGAATCTTGTAATTATGATAAAAAGGTGGCAGTCAAAAATGTATGGAAATTAATTGAAGATGATATTAACAGTTCTTAATAATCGTAGTATGATACCGATAAAAATGACGGGACGGATTGGGGTAGTTGTAGGACAGTGGATTAGAGCGTGAGGTCCTGGATAGACCATGAGGTCCCGGGTTCTAGTACCAGCTGCTACCGCAACATTTTTTTTCTGTGTCTTTTCGGTTTCATGTTTCATTTTGAGAGTTGTAAATATTATCTTCATTGATGGTTAAAAATATGAGTTAATCAGTTAATGCTACTCGATCAGTGGCTGAGTTGGCATCGCGTCTGGATACCACCCAGATTAATCAATCAACGTGAGTTTAATTCGTCGGCTTTCTAAGTCTTCTAGCACGACACAAGCAATTTTTTCCGCTAATTGTGACGGTAGTAGGAGATTTTTAAAAATTGTCAAGTTATCCGGGAATATTTGTCTTTCTTTAAAAAAAATCGTTTAAATGTCAGCGAGACGTTTTGTTCATAAAAAGGTCATTCACATGCAATATGCAACATCACCATTAATATAAATGAAATTCTTCTCATTACTGCCCTGGCGAAAGATCATAATCACGAACATTGATATAAATAACTTTAGTCATGTTTTTGACTAAAGATCTAGACTAGATCTGAGTAGCCAGGTAGTTTCCAACCTTCATCTATCCAATTTTCTTCCTTTCCCCACATCTTTCAGTCTTACGATTTCCCATAATCTCACAAAATTTTTCCAATGAAAAAATATTGAAAAAAACATTTCTATAGCAGCACAGAAAAATCCTGACTACAAATTGTTATCTTTTAATATTATTATGAGTACATGTGTGTTTAATGAGACCCGAAAATGGCTTTTCAGCTATTGTAACGATAATTGATTAATGACCAACTCTCAACAAAGAAAACGGCTATTTGCTTGGAGGCTTCAATGAGGATACATTGAAAGATTCTTGAAAAACTACGCTGATTAATCATGTGACCCAATTCTTTTTTTCGTTTAGTAGACAAATGCTAGTTTCAGAGGAAAATAACATTTAATGTTGACGAAAATCTCAAGGTTTGTTTTAATTAATTACGACATATTCCCAAAGAATAAAGCAACTTAATATATTCCAATAAACCGATACGTTTAAAAATTACAAATAATTGATGATAAAATTCAGTAAATAAAGTGAACGATTTTTTTTTTGTCTTTTAGTTAATTCTGATTTGATTGGTTATTATTTTATTTTATTATAGAAAGAAAACAGTACATTTGTTGTGGTGAAAAACAATTTCCTGAAATTAAAATTACAAAGTTGGTATTTCTGATTCTGACCGTGTGACGTGTGTAGTGTATAAGTGTGTGTAAGATCTACCTACATATTATAGAAGTGATGTATGCGCATGATCAGTCTACATAATTGCCAAGATGCTCCTTTTGTAGGTGAGATATTTTATTAATTTCTTTGAAATGCATTCTATACTATCAATTTACACTTTATATTGAGTATTGCAAATTGATGAGGCATACTTCAGCGGAAAAAATATAAAGTTTTGATTGTTGTAAATAAATATAATAAAGCAATAAATTAACTCAAAGGGGAGAACTAACATACAGTAGTTTAACACTAAAAATTTACGGTGAAGATTTTTTTGACAATGTGGAATTATTATAACCTGTAAATATTTATTTATATTCACCAGGGAAGCAATCCCGGTTCTTTTTAAGGATAAAGAATAATTTAATCATTGAAGAAGATATATTAACACATCCCAAATGAACCATGAAACCGAAAAAACAACAATGATTAAATATTACAATGAGGTTTATAAACTTCAATAAGTTATAAAATATAAATTTAATAAGGAATTATCCTTATCTATGAAGTTCAAGCCTTTTTGCTTAACTGTGCTGCTTGACAGTTAGAATCATTAGCTACTTGGCGATATTATACTTACGCAATGGACATTTACAGACCTATCATTCGGCTAAAGATAAATTCCTTAGTTTGACTTTTTTTTTAAATTATCGATTATTGCGAAGTTAGAATAATCTTATATCGATATTTGCGCAACTAAGTAAATGTCGATAATTAAAAAAAACAGTTTCACATAATACATTATTATCACTCGCTGAATGACGGATCCGTGGGTATCTATCGCGGAAGGATTCCAACTGTCATTCCCAGAGAATCGGAATCGCAGTTGAACACAAAATCGTTAACTTTATGGATAAAGATAGTTCCATAACCTTAAAAAGAACCGTAATCGCCCTTCTGCAAAAATAAATGACACATTTTGGGCAAAGCGGAGTAATTTTTCTCAACGTGGAAACACCTTGCTAGCTGGTTAATGTAAAGCTGTGCACATGGAACCAGAGCGTATCGCTCAAGAGTTTTTGCTTCTTCAGAAAAGACATTTCTGCTAGTATACTCGTACGCCTAGTTAAGATTTTATATTTAAACTAGCTGATGTGTACCCAGCCTTGCTCGCGATTATTTTAATTATTTTTGGAATAAAGTTATGAATAGTTGTGAATTCTTGATTGACGTTTGGGTGCCATAATTAATTTGACAACGAAAGTAATGCCTTGTGATGACTATTTCTATTTCTAAACAAAAATACAAATAAACATTCGTTCGAAATTTTTATTTCATTAAAAAACTTTTTTTTTCTAAATATATATAAATAATCAACTTATCTTATAGGTACTTGTGTTCCCCATTTTTTAAATATTCTACCTAAACAAACCCTTTTCTTTTGAATAAGTAATCTGTGGCTAACCAGAGTGATATATCTATGGGCTAACCTCTATGCAACATGGCGGGTTCGATTTTTTCATCCAATTTTTAAAACGTTTTAACAACAGTTTTATATTTTAGAATTTCATTCACTACTCTCTATATCTACCCGACACTAATAAGAACAAACTGTACTATTTTCAATGAAACCGGTAAAGTAATTTTCGAGAAAATCAAGGACAGACAGACATACAAACATTAATGTATAAGAAGAAGATAGAACAAATTTTTTTCTTTATGCATCCCCTACCATAAAAATCATTAATTTTATCAGAGTTTGTTTTAAGTGTTTTTTATATATATTTTTTAATAAGATTTTATTTAATAATTTGCATATTTTACTGACGAAATCGCTTAACAAATACTAGGAAAGATAAAAATGTATGTTATTTATTTAAAAAAGAAGATAATTCGAGTAGTGTATAGGATACCACAACCAATTCATTGCCGAACCAAACCCTTCGTTTCCACGGTTGATTATCAATGTCCACATATAAAATTAATTACTTCGAACATAAAGTACATTGTGGTAAATTACTGATTAAAATCTTCGCCTTTTCCGAAACGCCAAAATGTTTATTTACTGTGTGAAAACTCATTTTGTGAAATTGAATTTCTTTTATCTCCGTCGGAATTGAATACCGGACATAAATTGGTCGGTTCGGAATCGGATTTTGGCTCATGAATGTTGCCATTTTCATCAATTTAAAAATTCAATTATCGCAATAGATACAACCAATTTTTATCGTTTAATTGGACTTAAAAAAAACGGTTAAAAATTATTTTATATATATATTAGCATGTGCTTTTGTTGTAATTATAAATCAAGTACTCTTGATGAAGTTAAAAAAAAAATTGTCGAAGTTACAAAAATGTATTCCATTTAACATGGTTACATCTTTAAAAATATAAAAAATAATGCTTAATGAAAAACGGTCTATGTTTTATACCACTTTATTAAATTCACACATTTATCGACCTGTTTCTTTTAATCTCAATCTTCGTTAGTACCATTAGAACCGATCATATAATTTAAATTAAAATATACACATACATTGTGATTAAAAAAATGTGAAAGGGGGGAAAGAGGCCGTATACAAGAGTAAAAGAGTACAGAGCATCAGAGTGGAGACGGAAGAGGGATAGATGGAAGGGTAGTTAGAGGGGTATGGAAAGAAAGGGAATATCTAAATGTTTATTTTAAATTTGGCAAACATTATTTTTATTTGATTTCCTTATTAATTTCTAATACTTCTAAGTTATTAATACGCAAAGTAATTCCATTTCTATATAATAAATGTCAAATATGTATAAAAATATTATTCTTAATGTATATATATAGGAATTGGCTACCCACAGAGGGTCTGAAGCTCGCCTTGTTGATATCATATTGCACAGTGATGACGTGAAAATGTATCAAATTGTTTTCTCTTCTCGCAATATGCACGTAAAAATGAGTTTGTTACCTGATTGTAATATTCAACCCACTTCGAAGCCGTAATACGAAAAAAATGGTTTATAGCAAGATAAATATATTCTCGGATGAGTAATAAATATCACTTGTAGGTAATAGCAATGATCCGTAAAGAATAGTGGAAAAGTCAAAGAAGCAAGTAATAATACACTGTAGACTCAAAATGAATGTTTCCAAACAAACCTCTAGGGTTTCGAAGTGTCCCTTACATACGACGAATCCGGTAATCAACACGAACCAACAGGTACAACATTTATTTCAAAATAAATACTCTTTAACTTTGGCTAAACGACAAATCGGATCCAATTAGGGTTCACATTGAGATGGCTACATAGGAGCCCAATTAAGACGAAGAAACTGTTGTGTAGATATCCGTGACCAAAAACTTTATCTGAGAATACGAATGGTTCGTTGTTACTTGTTTTCTTTTCTTCTGTAAGGAATAGAAATTTAGAAACTAAACTAAACATTGGCACGCGAGATAGAAGCTGCTTTTGAAATTTTGGTCTCTTGGGACTTCCGCAAAATAGCCCGGACATATAGGATGACTAATGCAGAGGTTCTTCCCTGAATTGCCAAAGGAATCGCCTTCTATTGACCTCAAACATTGTGCAATCACTGATTTGTTCTATGCTGCACTATCTAGGGTTAGTCGACTTCCTATAGGATATATTACTTACTACAAAATATTAAACATATGTCTCTACCTCTCGTAATGATGTATTTACTAATTAAATATATGTTAAGTAGAAATATTATAACCAATTAATTTGAACTTTTTAACATAATTTTATTATTATAATATGTTCACTTTATTTTTTCTTTTATGACTCCTAATTTGTGCATGCCTTTAATGGACACTTATTGTAGCATTGTTATTTACAGATATTCTGGATCTTTGCTATTATACACGCTCTGCTTACATATTTTTCACATTTTGGTATATGTCTTTTCCTGTATGTTTTACTATATAAAAGCCGAAAGGCGTTAATGATTAAAAAATAAATAAATAAAACTCCAAGAAGAAAAACTAACACTTTAAAAGCACCGCCATTTCGTATGCAAATCAAAAATATGTTTTTTCAAAAAGAATTTGATCCATATTATAAATTTAATTTTATTTTTGTTTTCATATGAATGACATAAATCCATTCCCCGGGAATTTAGCTGGAACATTACACTTCCAAATATATTTTAGATCCATACAAATTAAACAGCTCATAAGTATTCGTTAGTGCTAGATTTTTTTTATCTGTTGAGTATTTATTTTACAATTCAATATAAAGCCAAACTCGGAATAACGTAATTATACCGAAAAATACAAAATATGAATTTTGAGAAATAATTAATGTTGTATACGTAGACGTACAAATCAAACATAAAAATTTAACTTCTTTATTATAAGAAATAAAGAAGAATTTTTTTTGTTTGTTTTAAAGTTGTACTTTCATTACATCAATTCAGGCATTCAATAGAAATACGATCAAATTATTATTTTAGTCTTTGAAAAAAAGATACAAATACAATTATTTTTACCACTATTAAATAAAATGAAAGGATTTCGTTTACGAAGGTTTATTTCAGATATAAGCCTTCGTAAACGAATGTTCCCTAGGTACAATATTTCGGAATACCAATTGTGTCACGGTTGTCATAAGGCTCTGCTCCGTGACTCTTGGGAGGTCCTGTCAGATACCTCGCCAAGTTCCTCTGATCTTCCGCTTCCCGGGCTTTAGAGGAGGCGTCGGATAATTTTAGGGGACAGGCCCCGAGGGAGGCTGACAACCTGTTCTGTCATCGTACCGTAGGGCTTGTGGTAAGCCTTCGGTTGGGTTATGAATAAAAGAAGGGTATCCAATGTTAGCTGGGCTTGGTATACTCGTATATTCGTTAAATATTTTAGTTTGTAGTAAACTTTTATCATTTTTACGTCCAACTATATATGGCAATACTATGACTTAAAAGTATGTTTCTTTTGAAATGCGGATTTCACCCGAATACGGGTACCTTCAGAGTGGTACAAATTATTCTAGGTTATGTTTACTTTTTGGTTTCCCTAATTTTAAACCGTGATATTTGAATGTAAAACTCTATGTATTTTTTTTTGTCTTTAGCACCATAGTGGGATATTTATTACAGAAATAGTTTTAATAATGTTCATACAATATGGATTAGAAGAGCACACGGAAAATAAATACAGATTAAGGTGTCACCAAATTTCTTCAATAATTAGTAAAACCGTCTAACTGTTTTTCACTTAATTACTCGTATTTGGGAACGAACTCGTTTGACAGTACTACGAACATCTTCAAACTAGTACATTCAAAACTATTGCCAAAGGATGTTTAATATATAATTCAGTTGTGAAAAGTCACGTTAAGTAGCATAAAAAACATTTTAATTTACCACAATTTTATTTTGGTTCCATGACAATTCAACACACGTATGAATCGGCACACTTTTAAAAAATATATCTAAAGTCATTAAAAGTACGAGAAAAAGAAGAAAACTAGCCCGAAAACCTAATATAACTTAACCTCATTAATGTTTTTCCTTTAAATTTCATTAAAAAATATATTAATTCGGTTAGACTAGATAATGTTTACGGGCTAGTATTTTGTTTCGTTCCTGATGACTTTATATCACGATTAAAAATTGGCCCGATTCATACGTGTGTTGAATTATCCGGTCACCGATATTTTGAGGCACGTGCTACATAACAATGAAGTCTAATAGGAGTCAATAAAATCATCCAAGTAAGTCGTCTATATCGAGCCATTATCACCAAAATATCGTAACCGACAAAAACTCAATTTTTTCGGAGACAATTTTTTCTTCTCATTTATTAAGGAATACACTTTGATTACCGAAGTTTATGGCGAACTTTTATTTTATTTATACCGTTAAAAAAATTATTGAATTTCCGCTGCTTTGAGGATAAATGGCGGTTACGTTATTGCGCTCGGCTATTTTTGTCGATATATTTGTTAATCTTTGTCGCTTACGATGTTTTGCACATCATACAAAACGAACTTACAGTATGAATATTCATCATGCATTATTTAACTATACTAAATACATTTTTTTGTACACCTATTGGTAGGTATGTTCTGTTTACAATAAAACACTGAAAGATATATAAACACTCTATTAATTCATCCTACAACACAAACATGAAAGTATATATCCAATATCCAGGATTTTATTTGGAACAATTTTTTTTATCGAATAACATTGCATTTTGATTAACATAAAAGAAAATTTCAGCAATGATTGTTATTATCATGATGAGTTTACATTTCAAATCCTATTTTTTTAATGAAGAATAACAAATTAAAATTGATCTGCCAAACGAATGTAAAAGTTTGTGATAAATAGTACATAACAACAAATCTAACTGAGCAGTGTTAAACTCGTTAATCATCTTTAGGACGAAATGGGAGTTTTTAGTATTCCTGGCGAATTTTTTTCTGAATTATGCCATTTTCAAAAAAAAAATTTCAGGTCATTTTATTTTTCTTTTGATACTTGCAGACTTCCTTTGTAGAGTTTTACTGACACCGAACTGAACAACTGTTGTCGGGATCTAATAATATAGTCTGTATCGGTAATATCTACCTTGTTATCATAAAAAAGCCGTATTTGAGATCAATATTTGGGCAGCCCTGTTTAAATGATGCACTTATGTTCATTAAATTTATTTTTACAGGATTTCCAATCACGAAACTTGTCATGTATCATCAGTGTTATGTTATAATTTTAAGGATTAGTTTTCCCATTTGCAATCATTGTCGGCCACTCTGAATGTGCAAAAACCACTCGTCGCCTTACAAAACTTTCAATAGTAGCATGTGTAGAATCAACGGCCATAATTGTATGACAGGTAATAATAATGATATCTTTATAGCTTGTATAATATAAATAAAAATACGTTATCATGGAAGGCACAGTTCTGTTTCTGTTCACACTGTTTCTATTTTGACCGGCAAAACTATTGCCGTATAGCATAATATCATTAAATTTCATTCCTTTCTTTTAGGATATGCAAATAATCAAAAAAAGTATACTAATAATTTCATTGCATCCACACTTCCAACCAGCTTCACCTGAGAGATGACAATGCCGATTATTTTTTCCGGTCTCATAAAAGCTTTCACTATAGAAAGAATACTTTCTGCTTTAATATAACTTAAAAGTATTCCCGTGTGGATTGGTTAAGTTTCTGTAGATCGAAG
>JAHDVE020009259.1:0-99003 GCA_022606495.2 Halesus radiatus
ATTACAGAAGAGAGCGTAAAATACACAGCACCAGAGAGGGCAGATACCAGTGGCGTGTAGTCCATAAAAGCTGAAAATCTGTGTCTACCCTGAGAAAAATAAACCATAAAAAATATATTTTACAAATTTCTACGAACTAGGTAAGATCATACAATAAATAATTCACACTAGAAAAGCCTTCCAAATAGAGAATAAAGAAGAACACAAGAAATGCGATGTGGGAGTGTTTGATTAACCGAAATTTTGGCCATTCGGGCCTTAAATTTGGAGTACAAAAAATTATTTCATTTCGATCAAATAAAATAGCAATATACAGTGCAGGCAGTGTGGCTAGAAATAGTGTAGTTGCGTACAATAATATGTAAGCGAATTAATAGAGAGCTATAGTGCAATGGGTAGATAGAGCTATAGAGCTATGGGTGCGGGTTCGAGTCCTGCCGGCGACATTTATCTTTGCTCGGAAGGTTTTTTCAATTTGGATGAGTGTTTTAGATTAATAATTATTGTTTATAAAAATAATAATTGTTACCCTTTGCGCTATGCACAAAAATCTTGTCTTAAGTTTTTTAAGAACTTTAGTTTATCAATTAATAAATATTTGACAAGTCAAAGCAATTTTCACCAATAAAATGTAGACATAATTTGTCTCGACGCCATCTATTTGAGGGATTTAGCCGTTACAAGCCTCTCTCATACTAATAAAGTTGGTTGTTTACAGGTGAAAATATAATAAAACAGTAATTATTGAATGGAACACTAGTATATATTGATTAACTTGGCGGGTTTGCGATAAGCCGACGTAGCTCAACAGTAGAGCATCTGACCGGACATTAGAAGGGTGCGGGTTCGAGTCCTGCCGGCGACATTTATCTTTGCTCGGAAGGTTTTTTCAATTTGGATGAGTGTTTTAGATTAATAATTATTGTTTATAAAAATAATAATGAATTATTTAATTCAGTTTTCAAGTGCATTGGGCTGCAAGTACTCAGCCAATATTTGCTCACTGCATACCCACAGGGGAAGATGAAGATACGTCGTGTGTTTGGGAGAGCGGTGGTAAAGTGATTTAAGGGGTTGGGGTTCGAAAAGTTTGCGCTCAAAAAACGCGTGTGTTTTGTATTATGAGACCCCCTTACAACGTAAAAATGTGCTGCAAGGGGGATTACCTAATCGCCATACATTAGACCTATTTACTACAGGATTTATATTGTTTGCTTTGTGGTATTTGTGTATTTATTGTGTAAAGATTTTAGAGATTATCGGTAAAATGTAGGTTTGTGTACCTAAACAGTGTTCAGAAACACAATTTGGAATGATAGCAATAATTTTGTTTTTATCTTTAAAGAATGTGAAAATATTGGTACTCATTAGAAACCTATACGATTGTACCGTTATGTTATACAGTACATATTCTATAACACATTGTTCTTACATACATTATGTTATGTTTACTATAGCTACTAAATCAAAACCTGTCACTGTGACTTTTTCTCTACTCTGTCTTTTCCATAATGTAAACTACCAGCTCTACAACACTGTCGTGTAAACCATTTTTAAGCATGTAATTTGCATGTAATACTTTTACTTTTTTAATGAAATCACAATATTAACACTTCGCTTCTCTACACACGCCCCACTGAAAAGAGAAGTGTAGTATTGTTAATTGAAATATAATGTATTTTCGATTTAAAAAATCATTTAAAAAAGTGGTTCCATATTGGTTTGGTTAGATTTTCTGGCTAGTTTTTTTCGTACTTTTAATGATTTTATATCACTTATAAAAAGTGTGCCGATTCTAACGTGTGTTGATTTATCCGGTCACCGAAAATAATAACTGATGAATTAATACAAATGACATTTTTCAATCGATTAAAAAAACTTCTCATCCATCTAAAAAATAATTAAAAGTACAGGAAGTTTAGAAATTTTATTATGTAATGCCGCAAAACGTTTATCGTGCCCAGAGCCAGTGTAATCATGGCATTCCTGCCCCGGGAATGTTTTGCAACAAGAAAGTGAGAGACAGGAAGGGAAGAAAAGGCTGGGAAATAAATACCTGGCTATTTGAATCTGGTCACTAAAGACAGTAAGTTAGTCAATACGCGCTGCGAAATTCGAATTAGTAGAGCTTCATATTCACTGGATTATCGAGCAGCCAAAAGATTAATTAATTTACTACTTTCACTAATGTAGCCTCCAATGAGATCGTTTCCTACGACGGAATTTCGTAGTCTTTACAAATGCCTCATATTAATTGGAGCATGCTGAGGCAAGACCTTTTTGAATATTTCGAAAATACCGAATAATACATATGATGTCAATTCGCCAGCCGACCGATAAGCGTGTGACGTCACGGTTCATAAAATGACTGGCGCGGCAGTATCCGTTACCGCCGTTCGAATAGTGAATGGTACTGAATTATGACTCGTGACGTCACGGATATACGTTTTAAGTTCGCTCTGAAAGCTAATACCTTCGTCATTTTTTTAAAGATATCGATAATTTTTCTGTCGTTATTAACGCTTTAAATATAATATATTTTCATCGACGACAGAACATTCTGAGACATCATATTAAGCATTCTTGATTGTTTACAAATTAAACTCTCTTTAAACAACCAACAAACAATCATTACAATATATTTTCACGCGAGGCCGCTAACACAGGCTTCTGTTTCTTCCCTGGTGCAACTAACTTACCAGGTGATGCCTCTGGGAAGATTTACTACGTTAATTAACTAACTCGCGAGAGATGTGGATATTTTCTACATAACCTACAACAATTTTAATCATGAACTAGCTATTATTTTATAATATTATGTACCTACTTGTAACCTTTTTTAAACAATTTTTGTTGCTCTATTTATTGTAATTTGAGTTTATAACTGTTTTTGTAAAAAATAAATAAATACTCCCGCCATCGAACCAGATGAAGCCATTCATTGAAAAACTGCATTCCGATCAATCAACAAAGAGTAACTCAGCATTGTACAAGTTGTCGAGCATATCTGAAAATTTGATACGTTTCCTCCATTTGTAATAGTGTTGCCATACGTATTTGTTCGCTGGGAAGACACCCAACAACAGACTAGCAGCTAGCAACACTAGATGCCGAGATAATATTCTGTTCAACTACGGGCATTGATCATTGTAGTTTGGCAGTATGTGGTGAATGGCATCCCAAAATCCACCCTCTACCGTCTATCTTAAGTGGATGCAGCATTACGATGAAAATGTATTAATTTTAAGCAGTAGCGGTTCGTGACCTATCTCATTGGGAGTTCAATCGAAGATTAAAAAAGGGAGACAAATTTCCCTCACCTATAAATCCTGTCTTGGTATTTACTATAAATATTATGTATTTTTCCCTAGATCTTAAGGAATTTCATCATAACACTACACCAGAGATTAGCTACCTAGTAAAAATGTTGACCATAGATTGAAGCGTCTGTGGCTAATGAATTTAATATTGTAGGTTATGAAAAATTGTACTAAATACAAATATCACAATCTACGCAAGAAACTGGTCGTTTTTAATATATAAAGTAACATTTTAAGCAATCAACTTATCTTAACAACAACTTAAAATACGACAATCAGAGTAAAAAAATCTATTAATTTTTGCAAAATACTATTCCATACAAAGTTTGGTATTAACAAATCCCATAGTCGCTGTGCACCTGGAGAGCTAATAGACTCCTAAGATTTGCACACTTCCGCGGTTTGCCACTGAAGCGCAACGAGTAAGATTTCGTATGAATATATGTATAGAACAATTAGTTTCATATGTGCTGAATTCATATTCAATGTATTAATACGGACGGGTGTAATTTGTTTTTAGCGCCCTGTTTAAAGTGTGGTAAAATTATAATACTAGTTTGTCTTATTATCTTATCTTCTTTATGGAAATTCAATACACGATCGTCCTTTAGAAAAAACCGCTACTGATTTTAAGGGGTAAATAAAAGCAAGTTTAAAAAAACACAATGATTCAAGTGCATATGCTTTACTTTCGGTGTTCACAAATTGGTGGTTCTTTCCGAGAGGAAACGTCGTATTCTAAGATAATTAATTTTTTGTTTATTATTTTACCTTTTCCAATGAAGATAATTAATTATATGAAGATACTTTTTTTTTAATTTCAGATATTTTATATATCGAAATAACCATGTATTAAATGTTAGATAAATAAAACACGAAATCAATTTCACAGATCTGAATTTTGATGAATTGCTTTTTATCTTTAAAACAAACTGTCAAACGATAGTGTTTGAAAATATTTGAATATAAAGAACAAATTTCAAAGATAAAATGGGTAGCTTTGTGTTACCTTATTAATGACATTTTGTGGCTTCAAAATAATAAATATCTACAATTAAATGTCAGGCTATACACAATTAATTAGTACTTACATGCATCTATGTTGGTCTTTTAACGTTTAATTTATACATGATTTCCATGGATAACGATTTTTTCTGAAGTATGTCAATTATAACGCATCCTCTGTGCCTCTTTCGCCCTGGACCACCCTTAAACACGACTTACCTCCTCGCACATCATACATCAACTAGGGGAGAAGGGATAATTGATGGAAACACGACTAAATGATTTGTTCGAGGGGTGAATTGGGAATTAGGCACTTTATTACGTATTATCCGATATTTCAGCGTATCAGTGATCGTGTTTAACGGTTTTCACTGTGAAATAAAATATTGCATAATGTAACTAATACTAATAAGAGAAAGAACAAAAACTGTCAAGGGGTTTAGCGAGATTGGACAAAATCAATAGATCATAATGCATTCATCGTACCTACCTATTCAAGGAAACAAGTTAAACGAGAGTAAAAATGTAGCCATACGTTTTCAGAAAGCATTTTTAGATATGGGAGTGACCGTACTTACTCGCGCACAATTCTGATAATAGGGTATTGCTTAGAATTAAAATGCATACATTTAATAAAGTGGAACTAGAATTATTCATTCACATGGCACTGCCAAGCTTTTGTCTTTGAAATTTGTCCTCACATAAAAAAATTCACATTAGAGTTTGACAGTTATTTTTAAAGAAACAAGGAGAAACGACATAACTCGATTTTTTTATGTTTTTAAATTTATCATTTTGATCTGTGAATTTAATTTTGTTTTTTTTTTTATATATCTAACTTTTAATACATGGTTAATTCAATACATACATTTCAGAAAAATAAAAAAATCGCCTTTCTGCGTAATTATCTTCCTTGCAAAGCTTTAGATAATAAAAAAAATTATTTTTATAAACAATAATTATTAGCCTGAAACACTCATCCAAATTGAAAAAACCTTCCGAGAAAAGATAGATGTCGCCGACAGGACTCGAACCTGCACCCTTCTGATTGCCGGTCAGATGCTCTACCGTTGAGCTACGTCGGCTTATCGCAAACCTGCCAAGTTAATCAATATATACTAGTGTTTCATTCAATAATTACTGTTTCTATTTTATTTCACCTGTAAACAACCAACTTTATTAGTATGAGAAAGGCTTGTAACGGCTAAATCCCTCAATAGATGGCGTCGAGACAAATTATGTCTACATTTTATTGGTGAAAAATGCTTTGACTTGTCAAATATTTATTAATTGATAAACTAAAGTTTTTTAAGACAAGATTTTTGTGCATAGCGCAAAGGGTAACAATTATTTTATAAACAATAATTATTAGCCTGAAACACTCATCCAAATTGAAAAAACCTTCCGAGAAAAGATAAATGTCGCCGACAGGACTCGCAGGTTGTAATGTATGAGTTATGTTGGTGTTGCCATTTGAAACAGTTTAAACGATCGCAGCGCCCTCATTTTTTGTCTACTATAAAAAGTCAAACTATTACCTATGTTTTAAATATTTTCCACTGCGAACTTGAAAAATCATTTTGCCACATTTTAGAAATAAACAAATATTTTTTTTATAGACGCGATGGTTTTTTTTCCTTGTCTTGTGAGAAAATACAGTGAGAATTTATATCCGCTAAGCTACTGCAATTAGCTAGTTAGCAGGAGTTCTACAATATTACAATAATACAACAATAAATAAAAAATAATCAAACAAACAGTAGCGCAATAATAGAACAACATACGAGTACGTAATGGGTACATGCATGTTGTGATCAATGTGCACAATTCGAAAAAAAAATGATAACAGTAGAACAGTTTTATTACAGTGAGAATAGATTCTTTATGCAGATATCAAGGAGATATACAATTATGGAGACAATCATATTTGTTTAAAATACAACATAAGGAACAGCAAAATGGCATCAATGCAGCAGATATCAAGGCGATATACGAGTATATACATAGTATATCTGTTATTTTATTATATCTGTTATTTTACAATTATATTAGGTTAGGTTAGTTAGTATAAAGCGCACTTGAGGTGAACCTTCACAAAACTGCCCTATAGAAATTAACTCTTATTATTATAAGGAACAGCAAAATAGCATCAATTCAGCAGATATCAAGGCGATATACAATCAAGGAGACAATCATATGTGTTTAAAAGACAAAATAAGAAAGAAAGAATTCGATTAGAATTTTGGCCAGGATGTGATCTATACGTACGCAGTATTTATTCAATAAATCTGTAAATCTCGTAACGATTAAGAAATGCTGAAACTAACGATTTTAAACTTCTTGAAAACGACTCAAGTATTCCCAGGACCCGCGACCGTATATAGAAACGGGCGGCGTTTATGACATCACATTCAGGGCCTACATATAATTTTGAAAAGACTTATTTGCAGATGCATTAGAAACACAAACAAGAAATGAAGAATGATTGTTGCAAAATTCCTATCGATACCCTAATGCCCCCCTGTTTCATAGATAAACGTTTACCTAATTGTTTGACATAGACGATCCCCTGTTAGAACTGTGATTCGCGACTCCAGTTACAAAGTGCTTCGATACAAGGAGACTGGCAAACACTGGCACATAGACAGGCAGGCACCACACACTAGGCTGGAACTATGCAGTAGGGTGGCACTGTACAGTAGGCTGGCACTATGCAGCAGAGTGAGCCGTCAAAGTACGAGGATGTTTTTTAAGATATCGTTTTTCTTATGGGACTCAAAAGAAACGTATGATTATTTATGTAGATTTTTTATTATTTTTTTTTATTTATTTTAAGTTTCGTCAAGAGTGGCGTCAAGTAAAAACAGTAGTGTCAAGAAATTTAGTAAGGTTCTGGGGGGCTATCGCCAAAAATAATACCACTACAGTGGTCGTCGTATAGTCTATACATTTGGTTCTTTGGAAAGGAATATGAAAAGTTTCGGGATTTCTTAGTTGACGGTGATTGGTATTGATTTTGATTGTTGCCAAGAGGGGACATTCTACATGGGTATTCTACATAATTTTGAAAATAAATTTTATGTCATTTTTGTCACGACGTCTTCTTATAGTCGATAAACAGTGTGGACAATCCGGTTCCATGTTATGATGCCTGAGATAGTTTCTTTTGAACTGATCCAATCCTTATTTTGTGAATGTCATATGTTGGACTCCAAACTGCAGGACCTAACTCAAGAATACTGCGAATTATGGATGTGTATAAGTATTTGAGATACATTGGATTTGGTGACTCGATACAGTAATCTAAATATAATCCAAGAAGACTAACTAATTAACGAACCATCACACCGTAGGCAGAGAGGACGGACCGCCAAACAACCCGATCTTGGCATACACTTCTTGCTCCATTCACTTTCATACAACGTCTCAAACATTCTCTTCTGTTATTCCGACTTCCGACATGGCCCAACTCGAGTATTTGATTCACTTGATCGTGCCATGTCTTCCTCGGGTGTCCTCGGCGTCTTCTTTCATTCACATTCACGTCATAATTCGCTCTACATGCCCAAACCATCTAAGCGTCCCTTTCTTAATCTTACTCATTACGCTTACATCAGCCTTGCATTCTTTACGTGCATCTCCAAGAAAACGATATGTATTAATAACATTGCAAAAGTTTAGCAGCAGTTTTAGCATACAAACGATATTTTTAATCAATTTTAACGATTACAGTTACCCGTCTCGGAACAGAAATTATCTAGTAATTTGTTTTTTAAATAAACGCTCGGGTTTCGGGAATGACATTGAAATTAAAAATTGAAAAGGGTGTGTGCGTTTTCGTCATATTTTCCTCATGCATAAATAATCCAATTATTATAACGAAAAAAAAAAACAATTTATTGCCGTTTTTAGGTTTGTATTTAGTATTTGAGTGCGCAGTCCCATTTAGAGACCCCTGCCGAACCCAAAAGCTTTGACGGCCCACCCTACTAGACAGGCAGACACTACAGGCCGCATAGTACAGCAAACATATTGGGTAACCGAATGTTTGTTTTGATGTTAACATTGTTAAACTATGTACTCTACTTCTGACATTTGCGAAGTTTTGTTCGCTAAGCAAATATTTAATATTAGTTTGTCTAGTTACTTATACACGGGGTTTGGTAAAGCATGGTTCAACAAGGATGGCCAGACTATTGTTGCCCGAAACATATATTTAATCTAAATCATTGAAAGTTTAACATTAAAGCGATCTAAAGAGGAAAGAATTTCGGTTTTTTGTGACAGCCTTTCTTCTTCGTAGAATATTTTATATTATGGAGTCACTTCATTTCGACAGTTGGTGTGGTATTCTAGGTATTAGATATAAAAATAGTTTTATTTTAGACAGCCACAAGTATTACGTAATACGATAAAAAAGCATAAGTTCATATTTAAACAGGATTTATTTTGTCGGCGAAAAACATAAAAATAATTATGTATTTCTCATAATGCGACAACTCCAAATATGACCGTTTTTTTAATTTTTTTTTTATTTGTAAATTATTATTAAAGATTTCAGATTTTTTTTTTAATCATCTCAAAATTTAATTCCACGATGAATTCATTTTTTCAAAATTAGGAATAACAAAAACTTTTGGATACTATAACAATAATACTAGCACTCGCACAATAATATTAATTTTTTAAATTATCACCGAATTTTGGCACTGACGCACATTCCGGTACCGTTCAAAACCGTATTTATGTTGTATTAGATACCTTATAGGTTTTTTAGCTCATTGAGTGCGATCAGACATTCGCACCTATGGAACGCGGCGCTGTTTTCTTATTGGTGGATTTTTTTACTATGGAGTCGTGGTACGCTGTTTAGGTATTTGTACCGGCAAATATTATGAAGTAGCGACGCGCTGTTCAAATAGTAGTATTATTATTGAAATCCAATTGAGTTTTGTTCGCCGTAGTTTTTCTTTGGGAGTTCACTGTACAACCGCTTATTAGAGAAAACCGCCACTGGTAGGTAACTACCTATCCAAAGTATAGGTATCTCTTTAAGACAATTTAGTCTATGGGATTAAAAAATCGTCCAAATATGAGACGTTTTTTGATAAGCAACATTTCCGCTTATAATGATGATAAAAGTAATTTGTTTTTAATTTTGTCAGTTTATTCGTAAATCGGAAATGTTTAGGTACCTATCATAAAAAATATATGTATATATATTACGGAGGACCTTTATTATATTGAAAAAAGATCACAGTAATATTTAATAAAGTGGAACTAAAATTTTTCAATACTATGGAACTATCACCTACCACCAGGCTACTCAATTTGTCTTTGAAATTTGTTCTACCCATTCAGATTTTTTCACATTCGAATTTGTCAGTTTTCAATATATTTTTTTAATTAAACAATCCAAAACAACATAGCTTCGTTATATTAACTTTTTATTATTACTAATTTTGATCTGTGAATTAGATTTCGATTTATTTTGATGTAACATCTATAATGTGTGTATAAATCATTTAATTTATTACCTGTTAGTGCTCTTTTGTGGCAAAAAAATGTACTGCAACATATATCTGACAGTCCGTATAAGGCAGTGGTGGATCATGTACACAATACACTATTAACACAAAATATAGGAATTATAGTACGATTGTTTCAAAATTAATATGGTCAACAAACCCTTGAATACATTGTACCATTAATATTTAAAAAAAGTTGACATACGATACTAAAAACAGTTACTCTAGGACTAAATTCTCACTGATGTTGAAGTATTGGCTTTTGGGAAGTAACCTCATGCATTGATGTTATTTTGCTTTTTATTATGTCGTATTTTAAGCAAATATGATGGTGTCCTTGATTGTATATCTCCTTGATATCTGTGGATGTCAGTATCGTAATAATAACTGATGATGCTATCACCGTAACAAAACTGTACTACTGTTTTTGTGTTTCTTAATTTGTGCGATACTTACTGATATGTTGAAATTTTTATAATATTCTTTAATCGCTATTAGATAATTGGAATCTATTATCCCTATAACAAAACTGTTCTGCTGTTTTCATATTTAATTTTTTTTTCAATTTGTGTACATTAATCATAATAATATCTTTATTGTAATTAAATTTAGCTAAAACAAAAGACATGTATAATATAATAATGTAAGTGTACAGTGGTTTATAAAGTAAAATAGAAAATAATATAACAAAAGTTATAGTTAAAGTTTCACATAACCCGCCTCACTAGGCTAGCCTGTGTTGAGGCAGTAATTTTGCAAATTATTTTATAATTTTAAAATACCTATGAAAATACACTTATATTAATATATGCTTCGTAAATCGTTGAATCAATAATTTCGAATTTGGGTGAGTGCACCGGTAAATGCCCTATCATTACTTTTGATCCATTTTTTTTACATTGTGTTTGAATATTTTTTGCGAATCAGATTTTTTTATGCTAACCGGAAGAATGATGTAAATTCTTATTGCAAAGTACCTAAAATTCCGTTGCCCAAAAGTAGTACGAATTACAGGAATATGGATTAAATCTTTGTTGGCATTTCTAGTAATACGAGTGTTTAGTCTCAAAATGTTGTTCTATTATTGCACTGCCATTTGCAAGGTTATTATTATTTGTTGTCATTTTATAATATTGTTGAACTAAACTTTTGCTAACAAGCTACTTGCAGTGGCTTAGCGGGTACAAATTCTGATTGTATTTAATTAATATTATACAATAAATAAATTTTTTGATACATACATTTTAGATATTCAAAAATCACCTTTCCATGAAATTATCTTCCGTGCAGAGAGTTAAATATAAAAAAGTTTTAATGTAGAATTGTCTTAGAATATGATGTAGAATTACCTTCTTTCGGAAAGTACCACTAATTTCTGAAGACCGTTTGGTAAAAGTCAATAATTTGCATTTAGACCACTGCGCTTTTTTTTTTAAATACTTTAATTTTTCTATGAGCTATTTTGGTATTGTCATTTGAAATCTTTTAAACGATCGCGTCACACTCAATTTTGTCTACTTTTAAATGTCAGACTGTTTCTGTATAGGCAACCAAAAAAGGAACTACCAAATCTAAACCAGAGAAATGAATTGACTTGATTAAAAAACGTCGGTTAAAAAACTCCAAATTACCTCCTCTGCATATTAATTTAAAAAATAATATGCATACATGATTAGGTTGGGGATGTTTTAACCCTTTTTACCGCAGAGAGGGGTGGCTGTTGTAACTGCCCCACATTACGACCCTCCATATTTTTGGCATATTTTTAGCCACATTTGTATCCCCGTGTCCAATTGGATGTCCATAAACAACATTGACCTCACATACACAGACCTTCGCAGTTATTTCGCACGCCAAAAATGAATGGTTAAAAAATAAATTAAAATACAAAGTGCGAACTCTGTTTCTGCAGTATTAAAATACCAAACATTTTTACGAAGCTACTGACTTTGTCTTAGGTTCTTCCAATTAAATTGTTTTCACAAATTCGCATTTGAAAGTTCATTTTAAAGGAACGAGGTAAATCAACATTTTTTTTCTTTATATTTAAATCTATGAATTGGATTGATAAGGAATATTAAATGGAATAATTTTTTATTGTACGTTTAAAGCTCAAGTCTTTCAAGAAACTTATAAAAAATACTGTGTATCTTAGTTTTACAATAACATATTGTACTTTTATGAGTTTCTTGGTGGACTTGAGCTTTAAATCTACAGTAACAATATATTACATTTCATATGCCGTGTGTATACCCGCCAACAAACAATTCATTTCAATATTTAAAATCATTTAGGCCTAAAATCTTCAAAGAAAAATTGTGCAATCTATGAGAGCGAATATTGTGTACGTCCTATATGGACTTTTACATATTTTGTTATAAAATTTAATAAGTAGTGACACAGGTTCAAAACACATCACAGTAGGTACATAGATAGACTAGATATCCTTCACGAAATATAACAACTAAATATTTAATATGTCTCGAAAACAAATTCAGTAATAACGTCGTGTAAGTACAATTTCATGTAATTTGCAAGGCGAATATACAAAACACACAGCACATTCATTAATACTTATGCTCTAGACTCTAGACACAAATCTTGTTAATAATTGTTGCAATCGGAGGCGTCGGTACTATAGATATTAGGCATGTATTAGATGTTAAATACATAAAAATAAAAAAGGGTTTTTACTGTTTGTTCAAAAATTTAATACAAAATTGTCAAACTCGAATGTGAGATATAACCACAAATCTAAAAGTGCATGGTTATAATTGTTCCAAAATCAGCATACTATATTATCATAAATTATTAATTTGTAAGCCATTGTAAACAAATTCTAAGTTGGACACGAGCTTCCTCGATCGAAGTTCTGCTAAACGACGCATGATAACTTGAAAACTTTAGTGTTGCCATAGTAATTAACGTTTTTAGTTCCAATTGATTTAATGTCTACAATATTCTGTCAAGCTGTACCTGCATATGCATGTTATTCGTCACCCGGGAATGTTTGTCTCGTATTAAAAAAAAAAAAAGTTCGGTTCGGTGTGAAGTCACAAATTATATATTTAGTTTTATTACCCGGCTTCATCAGTGATGCAATTCTTATTTTTTCTTATAGTTAAATTGATATGCCATAACTCATGATGGAACACGGATTTCCTACTTTATAGTTAAGATAAAATATCATCACCTAACTTATTTTTTCATCATATCTCGCAATAAATTCATGGAAAAGGCCTGGTATCTTTTGCACCTCTCTAATATGTATACGAGTATATATCATTTGTAGTATTTGTACAATCTCATGGCTTCATAAAATGTACGTAGTTGAGTTCCCAGGATGAAAAAAACAATGGGTTTGTACGGCAGACGACTTTCAAATTACAATCACGGGTAGCGCCGGGCGGTTCGTGATAAATATTTATGGAGCTGTATGAAAATGAAAATAAAATTTGAATAAACAAAACATGGCGGCGAGATTCGGAATTTTCAAATTTGAATTTTAAACAGAGGCGGCCGCGTAATTGTTTTTCAAGAGAGGGTTTTTATTAGAGGAGGGCAGAGGGTACTTTCTCGGTCGTGGTAGGTACCTAAAATGAACTCTATAACCACAAATAAAAAGGGAACACTTTTTCGATGTATTGTCTATAGTTATTCTCTTTTATGGCTATTGTTTATTTTTATTTTTTATGCCCGGTCGTAGGTAGATACCTGCAATGAACTCTATGGCCACAAATAATATGGAACACATTGTCAAAGTATGGTATGTGCATTTATGGTAATTGTTTATAGGTTTCATTATTTTTTTTTGTCTTACGTGGGCGAAGGAACATGCGACGACGACGCGACGCTACGTTGTGCGAAAATTTCAAATAATAAGCGACGAATGGCGCGGTAGAGCGCGGGACTTTAGCGACGCGATCAAATGATTTGATATTTTCGCCCGTAGTGGACGTGACGGCGTTTTCTATTTTTCACCAATGCTGAAGTACAAAAAATTGTCTGTGCTATAAACGAACGGCCTCTACTGCGGGACAAAAGAGACAAACGCTATCATAATCGTCTCGATCTGGTGGTTTAGAAAGGAAATAAAATAATTGTTTACTAAATTGTCAGAAATATTCTTTTACTTCTTATTTTTAGACTTCTTTTGGATTAACATACCATAATTCTAATCATTAATTTGTATTTATATGGAGAATACCATATTCATACAGGCTCCGGACAGTTACGAACAGTTAAAATAAATATCAAAATAAACCCAACGATCCAATAATATGGTTCTATTCATTCGGTCCACATCGTTTCTGTTCACCCCTTTTATTAAAGGTCGTGAAAAAAATCATAAAGTTAACATTTTGCCGTAAAATATTTTTACGTCATTAGCACGAATTTTGGCAAGTCATCGAATATGAGCATTCATTACCATCGGATATTATAATCATTTATTACTGGGTCGCGGACACGGGACACAATGGAGGGGCCCCTTCGCACGCATTTTTTCCGCATTTGTGTAAAAAGCCCGTCTTGTTCCATTGTAGGTTTTGACAAATCACTCGTTTCCCGCCCAGTGCTGATGATCGATTGTTTGCCAATCGGCTGACGAATGATTTCGGCCATATTGTGTTATGGATTCTAGTGAATGGTAACATTATTGCGTAAAATAAAAATAAAATATTGTTGTCAGCGTTGAAAATACAAAATACCACCCAATATTATTATTATGTGGGGTAGGTAGGTACTTATTAATTGTACTACCGTAAGGCAAGTCGATTTTCAAGATTCAAAGAAAGAATAGAACATCGCAAATCTCTTTGCTTGTTGCCCATTCACCGGGTTCACCCTGTTATAACTTCATACCTACTCCAACGCTTGCCTATTAGATGGCACGTTTCGGAAACCTATCTACATATTTTCTTCACTTGATCGTTCCATGACGCGTGGTGGTTCTTTGTGGGTGAAGTTAAGTGATATTTGCTAAATACCTACTTTATAATAGGCATCCTTAGAGCCGGTATTTCAGTGGCCTTTTAAGATGGTTTGAGAGATATTTACGTTCGTTAAGTGTGGGTTTCCTAACAATCTTAAAAAGCAACTGAAATACCGGCCGTAATTCAGCAGGCTCAGAGGTAGCCGATAAATTAATGATAAGGTGTTATTTATAAGGTACTAGCCAAAATACCCGGCGTTGCCCGGGGTTATTAATGGTTTGGAGTAAAATTTTGATGTTGTGATGTGTTTCCCCCACCCCCACCACTACCCCTACCCACTAATTTGCTTCTTATTTCGAACGTCAAGTGTGTACCTTCATCAAGAGGTATCAAAATTTTGCTTTAAGGGGTAGGAAAAGGGGATGGGGGGTGGTTTTTCGAAATACAGTGGACTTCCACTTGTTTTTAAGGTCAAGTGTGCAAACTTTCATCAAGATCAGAATAAAACTGTAGATTTGTACAAGAAACAAAACCCACCCACCAACAGACACTCTTCTTTATTTATAGATAGTAGATAGATTTAACAATTTTAAATTAGAATTTAAAACATGGGAATTGATAGAAAAACGTATTAACGTTGCTGTAGCACAACAAGTTTACTATTTTTTGTGATTTATAGCATCGATATCCGAATGAATCTTTAAAATCGTAATACAAGAAGTTGGTCGCTAGTTTGGAGAGGTGAATACGTGAATGACCCAACTATTTGACAACTTATTCACTGTTCAACAAAGAAATCCATCCCCTTGCTTTTGTAGCGTAGAAAACCACTTATCAATTTGTTCAATGCCCACTGACATTGTTAAAACCTACCTTCTCAGCTATTAAAAAGTTACAAACATCATCAATAATATTATTATAATAAAAATAACAACATAATACGCCATCTGTTAAATGTTTCCATGACAGATCGGTTCGAGGCTACCGACATCTATTAATCAAACTCCGAATCACCGATTGACATTTGACATCTCCGACCATTCAGACTTTTTGTAAATCGATGATTTTTAGCCGTTTTTTAATTCATTCAAAAGCGTATCGGTGCCATTTTAAAAAGAAAAATTGGTTCAGTAGTTATTACTTGCAAAATATCATGAAGAATTATGGATTTGGGGTGATTTGAAGGTGATATTTGAATTGAAGACATGATTAGGTTCCTACCGTAAGATGTGAAAAAAATAGATTCGTGGATAATCGACACTTTCCTTCTCAATCATGCATGCTGTTTCCTGAGATCGATTTAAAAAATAGATTCATGTCAACATCATCATTAGTCGTTCTCTATTTTCTCCTGGGTGAAGGCCTCCTGAAGGGAAGGAAGTATATTGTAATTTTTTTTGTGTTTAATCTGAGAACTCCATATAGTTTTTTTTAGAAATTTAATCTAAATCGATTTTAATAGTTTTATTATTAAATTTGATTTACATTAAATTTCTAAAAAATAAATGAAGTAAGTTGAAGGAGGGTACTTAAATAGATCAGTTATAGGTTTACAAACATTTCTGTGCAGTCAATCCGGACGTCACGGGTTCAATTCTCTGCTAGCAAGTCCTCCATCATTGCACAAGCAATATTTTCCACTTATATTGATGGAAATAGGAGGAATTAAAATATTCTTAGGTTATTCGTATCCCGTGAATTATTTGTCTTTCTTTTCAAAAAAGAAAATGAAGCCTACCAGCGTTTGAACTGATTAGTTTGTGCATCTGTATTTGATATCTGTTTGTGATCTTTATGCCATTAAAGTGCAGCATTTTATTTTATGTTACACCTCAGAAGAGCCTGTCTGTACGGTGTAAATACAGGGGAACTATATTACTACCCGGCTGGGCAGCATTGTGAGGCGCATCAAAGTAGGGGCTGTAGGAAGGGATTTATTAATGCGTAATTTATTAGTTCATAAATATATTCTGTACTAACGACAAAAACCTAAATGTATTTATGGTTTTAGAATCCGATTAAATTGTTTCCCTGGTGAATTAGTCCATGTGAAAATTATCCTAAGTATGAACTAGTTATATAGCAAATATTTCAATAGTAAAAATAACTAACCTCTTGTTTTCTCCTTCCAGGTGAAAATATGGTTCCAAAACCGGCGCATGAAGTGGAGGAACTCCAAAGAGCGGGAACTCCTCGCCAGCGGTGGCTCGAGGGAGCAGACCCTCCCAAACAAAAACAACCCCCACCCCGACCTGTCTGACGCTGAGACCGACCGCCCCAAACTGTCTCCAATGTCTCCTGCTTCCCCCGGTCAGGAACAACTGACCCCCGAATCCGAAAACGTCAAGAAAAACAATAAATATATTCCAAATTCAAACAATCAATTCGATGCTCAGTTTGACGGGTCCAAGCTTTTGAATAATGAAGACGGAGTCGGCTCTTATAGGCATTATGTCTCAGCCGATGGAAGTGTGCCAGCGGGAAATAACTCTAATAATAACTTCAATGGTGGCAGGAGTTATTCATTAATGGCTGCCGACGATGCCATGGCTGATGATTACGACAGTGAGAATGCTAGCGGGAGCGATGAGGAGATCAATGTCACATGACCTGTGTGTTAAAAGATCTGAATATTGCATACTTTAGTAATTGTATAAATATAAATATTTAATTTTATGAAGTAGATATCTAATTTAATGCTAAAATTTGAAAAATCTTTTCTGTAAGCAGTGGTGCGAGGCATTAATAATAATAAATTGCTTCTTATTCTTCTTGCTCTTTACGTTTTTTGGCAAACTCTAATATTGGGGGGTATTGTAAAGTGAAGAGAGTGGAGACATGGAAGATGAGGGTTGAGGACTACCTGGCAATTCCGATATAGTTACTATAGATAACTAAGGCCAATTAAATCAATCTTTGTTTCTGAAGACTGGTCACATATCAATAGGGCAGTATCTACCTACACGCAAATTGTAAAAAAAAATCTTACTCTCCGTAATTATGTAATTTGCTTTACACTTCAATGGATTTTTAACCCACAACTTCTGTGCAATGCTCTTAGCGTTTTTCCACAGACCTCCCGGTTCCTCTTAGACGAACGTCGGAAGTCACGTTTTCTATCCTGAGCCTTTCACTTGGTCATGTTTTTCTACTGATTAACTAAATAACCATTCCACCATTCCTTCGGAGGGGCAACCAGAATGGACAGTCACACAACTCTGTGCTGGGACGCACTTTTGCTTATTCATATTAATTTATTTATTTATTCGTCTTGAGTAAGAGAACATCAATGTGCGTTCTTATTTGCAAACAAACAGTAAACAAGCAATATCTGTATAATATATACATATTATACAGATATTGTGACATTCACGCATTGTCTCATGCAAACTCTACTGTTATTCTGACTCCTAACTTGTCTCGGCTCAAGTATTTGATTCACTTGGTCATGCCATGTCTTCCTCGGGCATCCCCGAATTCTTCTATCACTAACTTTCACGTCATATATTGTCTTGGGCTTCTTTCTCCGTTCAACCACCCTACATTTCCAAACCAACTAAGTGAACCTTTCTTAATCTTGCTCATCAAAACTCACCTACTCTTGGAGAGATCAAAAAGTTAACTGAGCAATTACTAGAAATACATGGTATCCGATGAATATGTTGTCATATCTGAATGTTTAGTTCATAATTTTGCCACTAGATGTAGATAACAGCACTAAATAAGCAAGTGTTTATCAAACACATTGTGTTTGTACTCAAAAAAATTCTCATTTACTGGTTGTTCTATTATTAAATATAGTGCACGCTTCTAATGAAGCTACAATAGCTATTGTATTGTGAACCATTCTATATTAGATTTTCACAATGAGCAAACACTTTGTGGATTGACATGATGAATTAACTGAAAAGACACTTCTTTTGAATCAACTTTTATTTTTGTATAAATACATTGACTAGTTTATATTTGACTGAATCATCTTCAATACTTAAAGTACAATTAAAATTAATTTGTATATTTTAAGTTCTGAAGATGATTCAGTCAAATCGAAACTAGTCGACGTAATTAAACAAAAATTAAAGTGGATTCAATCAAAGTGTATTTTCATTTAATTCATTCTATATGAAATAATTAGTAGCTATTGCTATATTAAATACACATTTTAATATACCGGTGTACATAAATAACATGCACAACCATTTTTGTACATTTTACTTTAAGTTATTGTAATCATAATTATTACTATACTCGTTAGTGCTTTACTAAAAAACTATTATTCTCAATGTGTGTGAATAAATATTTTATATTTCTCTAATAAAATAAAATCTGATTAAATTTAATATTTTATGCTAAACAGTAGACAGACTTGGGCTTTATACAAATATTTACAGTCAAATGACTGCTAATCATTGATAATATAGTATATTAATCACTAGATGAGTCCCACGGATTGCAATTAACTACAGATCGACATATTTAACGGTACAGTCGGGGGCGTCGCACTGGAGATATTGAGGTTACGGGTGCAAAGTAAATACCTGAACTTAGGCTTTATTATTTTGGAGTACTAAAATATATGTAATTTAGAGTTTTAAAAACATTTACATTAAAAATAATGATTTGCAGACCAAACATAAAATTAATTAAAAATAATAATCTCCCTGCATGGGTAATTATTTACAGAAAAGCTGACAAGACATCCTTATTACAACATATGGCGGTGGAACTTGTTCACCTGAAACTTCACATTCACCTATCTTTATCAATTTATTATGGTTTTTCAACAATCATGAACACCTTAGCATTGAGAAGAGTGTGACGTATATCACTTTTCATAGGTTTCACATTTTTATTGCTTTAAATCATAAAAACATGAACCTAAAACTATGAAAGACAACAACATGAAACAAAATGGCAGCCAGTTAACAATAATGACTTTTTTCTTATTTAGTTCCTCTATTGGCCGCCTACGCAGAGAAGTCATTAGAGCTCTAATTAATGGAATTGATGTCACAGCGCCTCTAGGATCGTCTAACCACTGCCTGGTGATGACATCAATCCCTGTTAACTTCAGACCACCAATAGAGAGGCTGAAGAGAAAAGTGTGGCACTTTAGGTCAGCAGATTGGTTCTGTCTGCAGGCTCACTTTAATGCTTTCCCGTGGTCAACTGTCTGTTTTCAGACTTTGGATCCTACCAAATGTGCCGAGAAAATTAGTTAAGTCATCACATCTGCGATGAATGACTTAACTCATTCAATCCAGCGTTAAACAAACTGGTGTAGGCTTAAAGCCGTGATGCAGTTCAACGAAAAAACGCAGCTTACCGAGCCTACAACACATCTCAAATGTCGTAAAACAGATCAGCATATAACAAATTGGCAAAGGAAAGCAAGAGAATCATCAATATGTCAAAATTTGAGCACAACCTAGAGATCCGCAAAAAGCTGGCTGCCTGCCCGCATGGCAGCAGAGTATTCTGGTCGCAGGTGGGCCCTAAGGTTGCAATTTCTACAAATACAGTCTGCCAACTTTTACCAGACCTGACGGTTCACTAGCGAACACCGCCACCGAAGGGGCCAACCTTTTAGGGAAAACGTGGAAATGAGCAGTCCGTTTGATAGATTCCTCTATCTTAACAAACGGATTGCAATGTTTGAAGCACAGACGCCAGGTGGGAATTCTATCCTTGTTCTATCAATATTTTAATGGAAGATGTTCTGAGGAACTAACGTCGTTGATCCCTTCGGCACCGGTGCACAGTCGGGAAACCCGCCAAATGCGAGCCCGCATTTTTACACGGTTGACATTTGTTACATGAGAACGGATTGCTCCTATGATCGGTTCTTGTATTCAACAACTTGGCTGTGGAATGATCTGCCGGCCTCTGTGTTTTCTCACTTCTACAATATGGGTCTCTTTAAAACTCGAGTTCACTCCTTCCTATCTTCCAAAAGACCCTCCACACAGCATCCCCAAAGATGACATAGGCCTTGAGGGAAATTTTTACCCTTAGGGCCTCTTGTGTGGAGTAACTCTAAAAAAATCTATTATTATTGGGTCCACTAGTGCATAGTGAATGTTGCACACAAAGAAAACCAAAAGTACTAACTTAATACTAAACCTTACTTAATACTAAAGCAAGCTCTTAATTATTATCATCCCTATCATTATTATTTATTATTTTTCCCAAAGATGACATAGGTCTTGAGGGAAATTATTTCCCTCAGGGCCTCCTGTGTGGAAAATCTGTAAAAAAAAAGGAAAAGTACCTACTCTTCATAAATTATTTTAAGTGACTTGCATTTCTAAAGTTAAGCATTGTATGCACTGGTCGAGGAAAAATGCACCCACCAGAATCACTCATTTCCACTTTGTGAATTATTTATTTTGATAAAAGATTCGCTCGAGCTAATTAAATATTTTAATTAAACTAATTCTTATGTACCTACTATTTAATTCTAAGATTTTGGTTATATTGTATGAGCATGATTATCAGAAATAATGTATAATTCAATGTAAAATAATATTATTGTGGTTGATAAATGTGTCTATGTCGGTTTAAATAAATAAAATATTTAAAAAATGTATAATATACCATGTTTTTCCTTTTGAAAGCTATTTATAATTTTGTAAAAAGAAAAAGATTTTCATGATCTTATACATGAAAATGCTCTCCACTGATGCGGTACCTGGTCATTTGCTTCCAGTCCTTATTCCCATCCTACTTCAAACCTCTTCAAAGCACTCTATCCACGTCTCCCCCATTCTGCCTCCAGGTAGCTTACATACAGTTGAACTTTGTTGTTTAGATTACGGTAATAGCGAGTTAACGGCTATAATGAACAATTACCCAGTGATATTTTGGATCAGACTTATTTTCATACAATCGTTGGCTGTTATAATGAAAATGTTTCACTGATATACTGTACAAATTATTTTGTCAACACAGTTTCTAAATACATACGTAGATCATTGGGACTGAAAAAAATATTTCTCAAAGTAAGTAAGAACAGACAAAAGCAGCGTAAAGCACGGTGGCTAGCGGGATGGTGGCTGGTAGGAATTTCCTTAAATCCCGTTAGGGACAGATTAATATTTTTATGGCACTATCTGGTTATTTTTATTTATTTATTAATTATTAACGAACCGATGGGCTTTTACACATTTGAACATTATACTTGATTTTGTGTACAGAAAGAAAAAAAAGGTTTTAAGTTAACAAAAAAGAACATGATACATAGTAAGTAGGTAGGTATAAGTGCAACATATTTATGATATATATGTATGTATAATAATGTATAAGTGCATGACACAGATAAATTACAAAGGAAAAGGTTTTTAAAATCTGCGAAAGTCATTCGAAAATTGAGCTTTGCAATCTTGCTCCCTTTTTACATTAGATAGAGTAGAAACATGCATTTTAAAAAAAACTATTTCTGATATAACGAGTAACGACAATAAGGAGCAGATTTACTCGGTCCCGTAATGCCGTACATGGCATGAATAGTAATTAAAATATGACTGCTTAAAATATTTCACCATCTTCACTTACCACTTAGGTAACCCTGAAAATTAATGAATGTGCTTTTTGTGAAATTTGTGAGTTTATTTACATAAGCCAAGAAAATAATTAGTTAGGTACTTTGACGAACAGATGCTACTACGGCTTCCAAAGATATTTCTAAACCTGACTCCTCTTGGAAAGGACCAATCTCTATAAAAACTCTGATCAGACCAGCACTTAGATATCCCTCGGAGTTCTAGGCCCTCATTAAGATAAGTGAAAGGGTATTAGATATTTTTGAGATGATTTACGTACAAAGAAGCATTTGAACTACATACAGGTATACAGTTTGTCAAAATAAAGTAGACAATAATGGAGGGCGCTGCAATGGTTTTAAATGGTAACACAAGGGGGCTGAAAGGAACAATAATGAAACTTTAAAAAAGCACTACGGTTTAAATGAATATTTTTCACATCAATATCAAAGCGAGTTCAAAAATTAGTGGTAATTTCTAAAAGGAGATGATCAGTTATTTTTTAACACTTGCAATTAACATTATTGCATGGAAAAGTTTTGTCTTTTTATTTTTTATTTATTCTTCAAATAAGCAATTTATTAGATATTAAATCAAAATAATAAGTATGTGGAAGAAGCGCGAACTTTTAGCGAATAAAAAAAAAAAATAAAAACAACAGAGAAATTGAGTTTAGTCATTTTTCCCGTCCAGTCAACATGTCAGATTTGGAAGTCAAACATAACGTTTGTTCTAAAATCGGTATTGCCATAGTAATTAAAACCTTTAGTTCTAGATTATTTTTACATACTGCATATTGGAACTACTGGCATGCACACAGTTTTTAATCAGGGTAGGCAGTAGGAAAAACAGTGAATTAATTGATATTTTAAAAAAATCCATAGAAATGGTTTTGCTAAGAATGACTAAGCTGGTGACTTCAGCTGATGTTTGTTGGGATTACCTGCCACATCAAATATCCAAATGACTGCTTCATTCATGCATATTATAAGCCAATCTCAATATTTTCTTCCACTGCATAATTGCATGAAAGAAAGCCAACATCATATGAACAATATTTCAATAGAAATGTTGTACTAATCCATAGAGGTACCAACAGATGGCACTGGTTACTACATTTATAATTTGTACCGATAGGCACGGCCTTTTACGACACTAACACAAACGAGTCTTCTCTTGAATGCGCATTATGCACACATGTACAATTTTTGTGTAGAATACAATAATACAGATTGATTCCTTTCAATATTTTTTATATACTTTAGTTTTTTTATAGCAGTAAGGTAGGGTAGGCAGTTCTCATGTGCCTATATAGAATGCACAACTCTGATTGGAACAAAACAAAAAATGGTTAGCTAGCGGACAAGATACAGTCACGAGTCACACAAATTATTAAGAAGCATCAATAACAAGATTCATAAATTTGGGAAAGATCAGCAGGAAAGGAGGTGCAGCGAGGGTGGAAGACAGCCGACCACCAAAGAGAAGGAAGTTTTATTTTTATTGTAAAAGGTAAACATTCCCGGGTTACGAATGACCTGACAGTATTTGAATTCCTCCTACTACCGTCATTATAGGTGGAAAATGTTACTTGCTCAATGATGGAGGGTTATGCAGTAGCAGAGAATAGAACCCGCTATACCTGGCTAGAAACTCAACGCTTTGGAGCACTCAGTTACTAACTATGTTTCTGCTAAATATGACGATGACTGTAAGTATCTTTTACATTTTGGTCAACAAATCAAAATGTAATAGGGATGCTTAGTTAATTTTCTAGCAGCATGGTAAACAATTTTTTTAGAGATCGTTGAATGAAATTGTTACTCTTTCGTATGCTTAGTGAAAAGGTTCAGTGTTAACTTGCAGAGGATAACAAATCTTTTTTTTCAATACTCAAAGTTTTTTATAAAACTTCAATCATTCATCAAAGGTAGAGTGCGTCACAATCATGTCTTTAAAACTTTGTCTACCGAACAGGATCCTCGAACTTAATTATTATTTATTTTATTGTTACATAGCTTTCGTGAGCACTTAGATCATGGTCTATTGTGCTATCCCATTTTACCTGATTCGTTTGACAGTAGACCGGTCCCTTTGATAAAGTTTACCAGGGTTACCATTGGATATTTGGCTATGTCTCTTAGTTCCACAATATGTCTTCCCAGATAGCTGAGTCTTGTTCGCATAGAGGTGGGACATTGGCACCATGGGTTAATTAGAGTCTCTTCTTCCTCTTCACACTTACAGCATCTATTGTTGTTTTTTACTCCCAATAGCTGCATGTGTCTCCTGAGGTGGAAATGTCTTGTTAGTAGTCCTACCAGTTCCCTCAGAGAGTTTCTGTCCATATTGAGTTGTTGCCTGGTTCGTCGGAGGTTTGGTCTATTTACAAATACTTTGGATTGTCGCATTTCGAGTGCCTTCTCCCATTCCTTCTAGTATGTAGTTTGGTGTGGCTAGCTACCAGTCCTATAACAGGTTCGGATCGCTCAAGCGGTGCTTCCGCCCCTTTCCTTGATGATCCGTCACCCAGCTCATGCCTTTGATACCTTTATGTCCTGGTACCTAGATTAGGGTTTCTTTTTTTAATTGACGATAGCCAGTTCTTCAAGAATAGTCCTGCATTCCATCACCAGTCTGGAATCGGTTACTTCCCAGTACCATTAGGGCTGCCTGGTTATCAGAGCATTTGCTTATGTTGAACTTTACTATGCTAAATAACAATATTTATTTGGGAACATCACTTTTAAAGAATTAAATAGACAGGATATTATAGATACTAATACTTTTTAACAATGTTCTACCACAAAATTATTTCAAATAGCAACCCGCTTCATAAAACAGATACATTTTTTTATCAAATGAAACAATCAAACTTTGTTTTAACCACATTTATTTTTCACGCCTACCGGTTTCGGAACAACCATTCCATCATCAGGGCAAAGTATATTCAAAACAATATTACAAAATTATGGCGGAACATACATAATAAGTGTCACAGTGGGGGTAGGGGCGTGACTAGGGATTAGTAAAGAGTGGGGGAAGAGATAGAGATTGAGGAAGATGTGAAAGGAAACATTTAAAATGGGGCTGTAAGATAGGTTTTTTATTGTTAATAATAGACTCATTATTATTATTGGATTTCTTAATTTACAAGGCATTAATGTGAAGAAGAATATTGATCCCCGTATTTTTATCAAAATTATGATTGCTTGAAATAGTATGATTGGCGAATTCTGAAAAAATTATTATTTTTAAGACATCTTACATGTTCTTTAATTCTAACGTCGAAATTAGGGCTTGTTTTTTCAATATAGAACGAGGAACAGTCATTACAATTTAGTTTATATACGAGTATACCCGAGTGAGAAAATTTTCAAGATTATTCCTTGTGTAAAAAGACGAGATTTTTGGAGCTGAAAAATGATTTATGTATAAAATTTTTCGTCATTGTTTAATATCATTATTATTATTTGTATTGTATAAATAATTATCTTTTGAAATTTTGTGATTTTATCAATTAAATTTGGCTCATATCCTATTTACAGCTATTTGTTTTATTATTGAAAGTTCATATAGAAAATTATTATTAGACTAGGCTATCATGGAATGGAAGGCAGAATGTTTTTGTGAGACAAGGTGATTGGAGGTCTTATGAATTATTGTGTCGGTATAGGTGGGTTAGCGGTAAATAAAAAATCTATTTTATTATTTACAATAGATAAAGTTAAATCCAAAAAGTTTGAAGTAGCATTGCCTATATCAATTTTAAATTTAATTTGATTATGAAAGGAATTTAAAAGGTTAAGAAAGGTGTTGAGTCGACTTTCAGATCCTATCCAAATGAAGAAAATGTCGTCCACCTCTTCCAAAGCAACACATTTTTTAAAAGAGTGGATGTCGAATTTAAAACAGTTGTTTCCAAGTCATTCATAAATATATCAGCAATTAGAGGACTGGTAAAGGCTCCCATAGGTAGTCCTTCTAGGAATTTAAAAGGTTAAGAGAGGTGTTGAGTCGACGTTCAGATCCTATCCAAATTAAGAAAATGTCGTCCACCTCTTCCAAAGCAACACATTTTTTAAAAGAGTGGATGTCGAATTTAAAACAGTTGTTTCCAAGTCATTCATAAATATATCAGCAATTAGAGGACTGGTAAAGGCTCCCATAGGTAGTCCTTCTAGGAATTTAAAAGGTTAAGAAAGGTGTTGAGTCGACGTTCAGATCCTGTCTAAATGAAGAAAATGTCATCCACCTCTTCCAACGAACCAAATCTACAGATTTTAAAAATAGTCCATCTATTTGTTCGTTGGTCCCTTTTTTGGCCGCATTTAAAGTTATATGTCAATGAACATATTCTGACTAAAACCTCCAAGAAGAATAAAAAGTAAGAAGGTACCTAAACATTAAAGGTATCTAAATATTTTGGAAAAAAAAACCTTTTTATTTAAATCTGCACACTAATCTTTATACTTGTTTTTCACTCTATCGTGTTCCTGTGGATATTTTGGAAACAAAAAATACTTGAAATAAAACTAATTAAGTGGTCAGTTCTTCTGTGGCCACCTGCAGAAATAAATTTGAAGATTTTTACAAGATAATTAAAAAAAAAACTTTTTACAAATAAAATAAATGTGCATTAGGTATATGCTTAGAGTAACAATATATATTACTCTAAGGGTATATGCAATTTTTTTGTGCCATCCACTCCCTCCTAAATTTCTTTTATAAAAAATAATTAGATTGTTGAAAATTTGTGAAGTACCTGTCTACCTACCAACAAAAATAAATATTATACATTTGTATGGAAATCAGAATTTTAGCGTAGAATAAATTATTGGATGATAGAAAAATGTAGCCTGATTCGTGTAATCAATCAATTTATCGAAAACGAAAGAGAATTTGACGTCTCGAGATAATAATATCACGAAGCAGCGAATCGGCGAATTAAATATTGATTGACTTTGTATTCGAGCTTGCGCAAAAAAACGGCCTATTACGAAAGAATTTTACGCAACACTTAGTAACAAAATTCCATCAAAAGTACCATGTTATTAACAAGAGATAGATAATGTATAGTATTTTCTACGCGGTGTCTTGGTATTCCAGCCAATCAGTCGCCTCGCATTGGTCGAGCATCGAACGACAAGCCTGTCAAACAAATATTCAAATACTCTGGATAGCGATACAAGAAGCTGTCTTCAGGTCGCATACGTTTAAGCAATTCTCATGTTGGCAGCGCCATCTTGCGGAGCGTATTTATACTGATTGCCGTGACAAGAGGATTGTTTATTATTTTATTTGTGGGGTAAAAATACTTTACAGAAACAACATAAAATAATACACATACGTAGCCACCATTTGTTGAAAATCCAAACGCATTATTACTAGATTTTAATTTGGTCACAATAAAGCATAACAATGCCTACTAATACGACAAGAAATAAAACGTCCAAAAAACCTTTTTTTAACGGTGAATAATATTTGACGGTCTCCCATCTTGAGATCCATCAGGGGAAATTTCATCCGGGCAGCCTTGGCAGAAATGAATAATTATGGTATATTCTTCCATTGGCTTAGTCTGCGTAGTGCGTAGTAGTAGCAGTTTAATTTTTTAATTTTTCGCTAACCATGTCAAAATATGAACTAATATTAAATTTGCGAAATGTATGTAAAAAATACACTTATAATAAAAACAGGAAAATGATCAACATGTTCACATACACATTTTGGACATTTTCAATTGAAAAGAAAACATATCAATTTTTTTATTTCAGTGGGGCCGGACGGGGTGAAAATAAAAACTAATATTTTTAGAAATCTGGGAAGTTTATCGAATTTCTGGAGATTTTTAGATTCTTGTGAGGAAGGGGGGGGGGGTAAATGTACGTATTTGTAGTCTAATTCTCTACGTCCAGAGCCAATATTTTAGATCTAATGATGGACAGGAAACTACAAGGCTGTCTGAAATATTGGCCGAAAAAACAATCACCAAAATACTTTTGCCGTTTTGCCACGAAAGTCGTCATGTTATCAGTATCAGCAGTTCTACTCCTCGCCGTACGAATCGCTGTGACCGTAGCAGAGCTCCAGCCCAGTTGAAAGCTTTCCGAGTGATCATCCAAAGTATCGGATTGAGATAATCAAGATGGCGACCGTATTCCGCACCCGTGTCTCCGGTAGCGATTGAATCACTTTTATTGACATTTCTCAGAGCGCAATGAGTATTTAATAAGTGTTAAATCGAAACATTATGTTGTCGTTATGAAATGAAGTGCCGCCGCGGGTCTGTCCGAGTGCCGCTAGCTCTGACACAAAAACAAAAACATGGCCGGAAAAATATGTATCTAATCTAAATGCCTTTTCTGGTGCCGATTTTTAGTGTAAAATGTTCCCAAACAAGGTCGAGCATGTGGATTATGACTTCCTAAAGACGGACAACTACGAAAAATGGAAGGGCACGTTCTCAAACTCCCTGGGAAAGGTAAAAATTGCCTTATCTTGTCCGTCTTAAATGTTCCCACTGTCAAAATAAATACAATGAACTTCAACGATTGATCGAATTTATTATTATCTGCAGACGCCGGTCTTTCGAGTGGCCCTCAATCGAAACCTGAATTCGATATTGAACCAAAATAATATAAAATGTATAGGAAAACTTTGTAAAAATACCAAACCCTTGTCCTTTTACCGAATGAATGTTTTTTTTATAGCAAATTTCATTCCATCCATAACGACCGATATGATTATAACTTGAACTATCGATACTTCACTGAAATATGTATAACGTTTGGCACATTCTTCCGAAATGATTATAACTTGAATATAAAGTATAAAATTGTACCTCTCCAATGGCCGAAGATTTATTTATCCATCAATGTCACCAGCGACAGCTGTATTGCCATTTTGTCAAGTTCATCCAACTTCACAGCTGTCGTAAAGGAAATTGACGTTATGAACCTGTTGTACAAACCAATAAGACTTCTGTCAGATTACAATATAAAGAAATGGCACCTGCTTATTAATTTCGATTAGATTTTCAAATGAAAAGAAATACATTATTATTCAATTCGTTGTAATTTGTGGTGTATATTTGCTACTCATAATTAGAATATAACATCAACACTTCATTGTTGGCTGGAAACTTCTGGTGTTATGATGATCTGATCAACACACCTACCAGAGTAACAAAATATAAATTATATTGCACTTTTATACCAGAATAAATAAATAATTATAACAAATGTGCCTGTATTAGAGAGAACATTTAAATAGTCTCATAAATATCTCCCCTGTTTAGGGAAAAGGCACTAAACCACAACACACATTTTTGAGATAAGTAAGTACTGCATTTTAAAATCAGGAATTAAAAAAAAAATTGTTTTTAGAATTTATGTAACACATTCAAAGATTTATCTACTGGCATAATAATAGAAAAAAATTAAAGCATTCAAATTATTTTTTTTCTTTTTCTCAACCCGTTTGTGCTGTTTGGCGACTTTTGCTTGAAGTAGAACGTTATTTCTACCCCCTTTTGTATGTTATTACACTAATGGTCAATGTTTAATTACTGGGTCTGAACAGCAGGCTCTTTCCCTTTCTCCTTCTTCCACCATATTTTTAACTGTCATATGTCATTGAAATTTATTGACTTATTGATTGGGCAAATGAAAAGAAATTTTAGTTTTTAAGTTTTAATGATTATGAATAGGGTACTGTTGCATTTAAAAAAAATTTAAGTTTATGAGAATCATTTTTGAGAAAAAATCGCTTCAAGGGTGCTACTTCTTCAGATGCCCCTTTCTTCAAATGACATTGGTGAACATCCTGCAAAACCCTGCCATATAATCAGCTAACTGGAATAGTTCCTCCACATCTTAACAGAGTGGTAGATATTCTCAGTATCGCACCGGGGAAAGACCACCATTCAGAATCAAAATGTTACTTGAACTGGCTTTAGCCATGTTTTGTGACCAGATCTGAATAGTCAAGTACACCTAAATCTCCCTCTTATTCATCTCCTTCACCTCCCACTTCCTTCAGCCATAGTCCCACAGGCTCCGTACAGTTGGAACTCTTGTGCGATATTTACATAAAAAAAGGGTCAACCAACAATCTTCATTCTTACACTTGACTAACTAATCAACATGCTATTTCTCCATAGAAGGTGGAATGCCAGAAAACTCTGTTTCCTTGCTGTATTCACAGAAGTGAATCTCATATGTACTGTTCTGTTATTCCTAACTAAGTGTTTGATTAACTTGATTGTGCCATGTCTTCCTGGTGCTTCCCCCACTTCTTCCATCCATTCGCGCGTCATAAATTCTCCTGAATTCCTTTCTGTCCATGCGTTCCACTTGTTCGAACCACCTAAGCGCCTCCCTGTTGATTGCTCTTTCAAAAGTCCTATTTATTGTGCCCCCGTGAACAGTGATGAGAAGAGCAGGAAAATATTTGCGTGAAACAATTGATTCAACACGTTTTTTAATTTTATTTATTGATATGTATAAATATGGTGACTGATTACAAGAGTTTGCTAATGGGAATTGGTAATGATTGTTTTAACAGAAATATTAAGCTACGAATTTGCACTGATCCTCAAAAGGCAGACCGGGAATTATTTTTGCAATTCACGCCTCTTCGCGTGGCTCTTTATTGCATTGATTCCCTCTGTATTGGCCGAGAGTTGTCCACCACGCCATTTTATGAGGAACAGAAGATCGAGGGGAAGGCTATTTTCAGAGTATAATCTGGACAGTTCCTATACATCCAAATTGCCACCCATCTTTCCCAGCATGCGTGAGAAGAACTGATTATGATATTATTAATATTATTAGATTGCAAATCTTAACTGTTGATTGATTGACGAATGTTGATTGTTAGAAAATTTTGCATGTAAATTTGTTAGTTGATTGAGGTGTTGATTAACAAGGTATGACTGACTATATTTGCAATTATTTTTGTGTCATTTCTCTTTGCTGAATGTTATTATTGGCAATGACTTCAGTAAGAACTGTTATCTCTAAATTGGCTATCAAAGATAATATTTATACTCTATCAAATTATCATATTCTAAGAATTCTCCGGCAAACCTAATTTTATCTACCCAAGATTATAGTGTATAATTATTCTTTCATATTGGAATATCCAAAATTTACAGTCAATACTTAAATGATTTTTATTTTTATTTACATATTATTATTTACCTATTTTTATTATGTACTTATTACTATTTATACAATTTTATTTACTTATTATTATTTACCTATTTTTATTATTATGTACTTATTACTATTTACTGATTATTATTTACTTATTATTATTATTATCTGATTTTTATTATTTATTTACTATTATTTACTTATTAATATTTACTATTTTTTATTCATGTATTATTATTTACTTATTACTATTTACTGATTGTTATTACATTGTAAAGCTACTCATCTCAACACAGGATTGTCCTAGTGAGATGAGTGGCTAATGTTTTTGTTTTCATAATTAAATTTAAGAATAAATAAATAGTTTATGATTAGACTTTGGTTTATATCCATTTTCATATTTTTGCCTACAAGATTACAATGCTTGCGACTGTTATATGGTCCATTTAATTATTCGATATTTATCTCTCAAATTTACAGTTATTTTTTATCCATTAATTTAATTTGGAATATAACGGCCACCAGTGTCATAGTCTCGTCAGCTAAAATGTGAAAGTGTTTATAATCCGATGTCCATCTATGATACATAATATAAAGTACTGGTTCCTACAAGGTAAATACTTAGTTATCATTGTATATTAAAACTTGATTTTTTGCTGTGGTTGTACCGATATTTCAATGACAAACATTGATCATCATTGATTCAGCACCTGTGCATAGCCGAGAGACAGACCAAATGCATGCCCAACATTTGTACACTTGCCACATTAGAATGGGTAATTTTTATGGCTAATCCTCGTGTTCAATGATTCGATTGCGGAATGAATTGCCGGCTTTCTTCATTGCATGTCTCCTAGTTTCTCACCAAGGTGGAAGATAAGAACCATAGGGCCTGACCTTTTCTTTGATTCTTGGTGCTTTCCACTCTCAACTGCTGCATATTTTTCTTGAAGCGATCTTGTCCTGTTAATAGTCTCACTAGTTCCCTCGGTGAGTTTCTCTCTATTTTGAGTATTTTTCTGAGTCTCTAAGGCTGTCTATGAGGACTTTCTTCTTTTTCTGGTGCCTTATCCTATCGGAGGTTGATTAACGTCAGGGCAACCTTCAGCCCGCATACTGCAGCCTGAAACAGTTCTGCAGAACTCCATTCGTGCCAGTCACTTTGTTTACAAAGAAGCCATGAAGTGCGACGTCTTCCTCTGCTTTGTCTTCCATCAATCTTGTGCTGGTTTATCAATTTGGTAATCTTATATTTATCATTCCTCATGATGTGACCGAGATATTGGAGTTTTATTATTTTTATAGACAATTACACAATTCTTGGTCATTAACACAAAAAGCTTCTAAATTGGTTACTTTATTAGTGAAGAACGTTTTGAGGATGCGCCAGTATATATACATTTCGAAGACTTTTATCTTCCATTATGGCATCTCGTTTGCAGTATATTATTATGAGGCTGAAGGTACTAGGGTAGGAGGTGAGGAAGGTTGGGGAGTATCCCGATCATTCCGAGTGGTTTTTCCAGGAACTCCCTATTAATTCTTGTCCTGAAAACTAAAAATAATTTCAAGGTGCAGTCTCCACACCATTCAGAAATATCCAGGTCTTTGAAAATCTTCACTATTTTAGTTACTGTGCTGCTTAACCCATATGCTGCAATATGTGTACTGTTATCTTATATCAAAATGCACTCTGTAACTAGTATGCTGTGGCACTGCGGGTTGAGACGATGGTAGGTGCCGTTGCACACCTACTGTCTCCTCACACCAAAGTGCCACGTCACATTTCCTCTAAGGGAAAAAAATACTTATTATAAGTTATTTATTTACCAGCAGTATTATTTTGCGAAATTTTATGTTTGCCTCCTTGACCTCTCCAGCTGGACTCTCTCGATCCATCACCTTGCATCGCTATGGGAGGGATGAATTAATACAATAAAAAACACAAATTTGTTGTAGACCACTTTTATTTTATTAAAACTCTACCGGTTCCGGAAGCACCCTTCCTCCATCAGGAGAATATTATAACTTATAATTCCGAAACTGGTAGAGTTTTAATAAAATAAAAGTGGTCTACAACAAATTTATGTGTTTTTTATCGTAAATTATGGCGAGCCACAAAGTTAATGCTTTTTACAAATACTAATTAATACGTTTGTCACTCCCGGACACACTGACTCCCAGATTCCTACCCACCCATCATACCTTTTTTCTTCCCTCTTTCCTTAAAAATACCCTCTACACAGTGTCCATATAGATGATGTAGGCCCTGACCATTAACCCAATTAAACTATGCTGTGTGTAATATTTCTTCTATTGCTATCTCCTATCGAAGGTTAAGTATCATCAGAGCAATCTTCACCAGCAGGCAGTGCAGGCTGCTGCCCGGAACAAGTCTGCGCAACTGATGAGTACCGTATGAACCAGTTGCGTAGATTTCAAAGCCACGAAGTATGAAAAGGCTGTGTATACTAACAAAGGTGTTATATTTTCGTCAGGTCTTGGAGCAGGTTCACCCATCTCTCAATGCCGCGGAGGAGGCCCTGCTCTACGTGGAGGAGCTCATCCTCACCCTCATGGGCAAGCTGTGTGGGAAGCCATCCCCGCACACCGTACAGGTAAAGCGACAAACGAACACACCGCCATTTTATTTTAATAATATGTAATACCAAATACTCTTAAATGATAATACCTCCAGCTTCTGATATTTGATGGCAACATGCAACACAAGAGCCTTCTAGCGTTGTACGAATTGGTATTTTTCATAGATTTTATGTGAAATATCATCCCAGGAGAGCAATACTTCTGTAACCACCATTCCCCATGAAAATGCTTTGTATACACCATTCCATGTGGTTTTTTTTTTCTGCGTTGATCTATCTGGGTCTCGTGATTCTGCAATGAAAAATAAGACCTGCAAAAAAAAAAAAAATTCTTGGAAAAACTCTTCATTTTGTCAATATTACGTTTTTGAATTGATATATAAGCCTCAAAATCCTGTGTTTTTTTTTTTACATGGCTTTGGCTTTTAGAGCAATATTGCTTTCCTCCGACAATATGTTCGGCCCGGCCTATAGGCTTCCAGACTGTATTGGTATTATAATAAATATTTTATTCTCTTTTTAAACAATTTAGACAGTGAGCAGCGAGGCTTTAAATGTTAATACAATCCTAATAGCCTCTTTTAAAAATATATATATATATATATACATTAGCAAAAAGGAAGTAAAATCGTTATGTAGGTAACCTAATATTTATTTTTTGAATTTTCGATTTCTATAATTATATATATATTTCGCAGAAAATCTATTAAAATGTGTGAAAAACCCAATTTCGCCAACTCGCGCCGCTAGGGGCGCTGGTGTAGCAAGTTACCATCTCAATGTATGGCAAATGTCAGGAGCTGCGCGTATATATTTCTACGGTATTTGGTAATACATTTATAAACATTTTTTCAACTTTTCAAATTTGACATACATTTATATTTATCCATTATCTCTCGTCACAATGTCATTGATTAATCACTGTTAAGCAGATAAAATTCCAGAATAGCAGTAATAAGGTAGATCATGTCGATGTTTATACCGATTTCTCGATTGTAGTAGAAGAATTGTAAAATGATTTCATAACACAGTAATTAAAATTCCAGCAATAATCACCACCGAGCATAGTGGCCTCAACACCAATAATTTTTTTTAATATGTGTCAGTGAAGCCTTGCTATTTTGCATATTTTATTAATTAATCATTATATAAATTTTTTTCGTACATTGTGTATTGTCATTTTATTTTATTATTATTGCTTATGGAATGTATTGCATTTCACTAACCCCACGCATACCTTCTGGAATAAAGAACTCTTTATTATGGTTTGTGTAATATTTCTAGTAAATTTGCATACCTTCTGGAATAAAGAACTCTTTATTATGGTTTGTGTAATATTTCTAGTAAATTAGCATACCTTCTGGAATAAAGAACTCTTTATTATGGTTTGTGTAATATTTCTAGTAAATTTGCATACCTTCTGGAATAAAGAACTCTTTATTATGGTTTGTGTAATATTTCTAGTAAACTTGCATTCCTTCTGGAATAAAGAACTCTTTATTATTATGGTTTGTGTAATATTTCTAGTAAAATTGAAGTTAATATCTTTACAAAACGCTTTTACTAACGCAACTATTCCTATATAATCGTAATAGTTATCCTAGTGGCAGGTTAGTAGGAAGTTAGAGTTATAGTTACCAAAGATTACAAAAAACGTTGATGTTATCGTGACCCTAGTTATAAAAACGATTAGATTATCGACACCGCTCCGTTTCGGTGTCATCTCGGCAAAATACATTTTTGCTCAGCGGTATCTAAAAATATAAAAAAGCATTAATTTATTAATCTCCGCTAAGCGTTGAACTGTCAAAGCCGCGTCTACGTAGTTCTTTTTGCAGGTTTATTTATTTTTATTAACTTGAAAGAAATTTACAAAATAAGACAAAAAATGTCCCGATAAACCACTTTTTAGTAGTTTGACTACCGGGAAGGTATATACAGAGGTAATTGCTGTGCCTGTAATGCAATACCATCCATAGATGGGAAAGAAATAATGAATAAGATCAGCAAGATACATGAAAAAGAAATACATAAGAAATAATATTTCTTTTTTTTTTTTTGATAGAAAGCAGTCACTTTGTGGTTAGACATATTTAATGAAAATAAAACAATAACTTTGTTTATAACCACAAGAATTTTATTTAATTTTATTACGACCGACCGGTTTCGCTTAACATAAGCATCTTCAGGGTACAAAAATTAAACTGATTAATTTTTGACAGTTTAACAGTTTAATTTTTGTACCCTGAAGATGCTTATGTTAAGCGAAACCGGTCGGTCGTAATAAAATTAAATAAAATTCTCATGGTTATAAACAAAGTTATTGTTTTATTTTCATTAAATAATATTTCAATAGATAAATTCAAGGGTTTAACTGCTTGTCTGCAAGCGATACCGGAGCGGCACTCTGACATTTGTACCCGTTGTGTGCCACTGATGTCGGAGCTGCAATCTCTAGCAACGTACCCGACTCGATTTTGTAGTATTTTGAACTTCAAAAGATGCTCCTAGCATACTAAAATATATTTTAATATTTCTGTTTTTGATACTGACAATAGGGAACTCCAGTCCATTTTATAGTATTTTGAACCATAAAAAATGCTCCTAGCATACTAAAATATATGTTAATATTTCTGTTTTTGATACCGACAATTAGGAACTCCAGTCCATTTTATAGTATTTTGAACCTTAAAAAATGCTCCTAGCATACTAAAATATATTTTAATATAATTTCTTCAAAAGATTGGTATTCACTCTGTGGCGTCATTATTAATAAATGAATTAAAAATTACTTTGTAATCACCACTTTATTAATATATACATATCAACATGTTTCGAAAGCGAAACTTTCCCCATCAGGACATACAGAATACTAAAATTAATAATGTCAAGCATAGACAAAGGATAAATATAGAACACAATGTAAGAATAGACAAATAATAACCTTAATCAAAAATTGATTAAAGTATGTAAGTAATTAATCAAAAATGTTGATAAAAAAAAATTATAAACATTACACAAATTTATATTAGAAATTAAAAAGGAAATTATTTTTATTATCAATATTAATATGAAAATATATTCAAGAGAAAGCTATTAAAAAAAAAGAAGATTATTAATTATATTTAATTGACTTACTTTTTATAATTTCTAAAATTTCAAATTTGTCTAATTGTAAACCGGTTGCATTTGTATGTAAAACTTTTATTTATATTTGAAATAAATTATAAATATCAATTGATAGTTAAATGATTCGCCACAAACTCATTTCCATCTATGGTTGGGTTGGCAAGAATCTTTTTTTCTTAACCCTTCTTCTAATGCGTGAATTATTTATTTGATGTTAGGTTTCATCTTTACACAATGTTATACATAATGACTCAACCCGTATGTGTGTGTATTATGTTCAGGATGTGGAGGAGCGCGTGGGCAAGACATTCCCCGGGCCTATTGTGCGCTGGGCGCTCGGGGAGGCCCGCGACGCTACCGACAAGACCAAGAAGAAAAAGCCCGTGCTGCCCGTAGACAAGATCCATCACATGCTGCAGAAGGTACGGATTTCTCTTGATGTATTTTTCTTTATGAAATAATTTACAATAGCCAAATATGTACATATTTCCTGCATTGTTGATTCTAAATTGCTTTTCTATAGCGGTTTGTGGAACAACAATAGTTGAGCCATGGAAACAGATATGATAGGTGTCTCCTTGCCAGATAGAAATACTTAAGTTGATCAGTAGCAAGACAAAGGTACCTGACATTACTGTCACAATCTTCACCGGGCTGCATGCTGGGCATGTAGTACAGTTAGATTACTGTTGGAATTTCAATATCATCGATGGCATCCTGGTTGGAAAAGAGAAACAGAAATCATTACAGATGAAATGAGCTGAGAACTACCCGTTTCCGATGGCTTGGAGTCGCCAAGAGGGGGTAAAACTGGAGAAATTTGAGGGAAAGCTGCCTAGTAAAACTATGTAATCCAATCATTAGTTTTATGTCTCACTAGCAGATACCTAGTTAGACTCTTTGCGTGATTACTTTCTTGGTGTATTCTTCTAGTCATATTTAATCTTCATAATTTGGAGAGTTGATTGTGGCCTTTTAGGGATGTTGAGATTTTTCAGCCATCCAATAGTATCCATCGTCACATTGTGCATTATTACTATTTCCCGGTGAACTCGTAGAGTGGATACTCTTCAATATTATGCTCTTACACAATGTCCGCATTCACACAATGCACAAGTCCTTCAGTCACCATTAGTGCATCATGTGCACATAGCTGCTGTGACAGATGCAGTTTAAAATTGTCTTCGCTTTTCGAGGAAGAGAACCCTGACAACTTAATAGTGGGATCCATAATTAGATGCATATGTTTTTATATGGGAAGTCTGCCACTGCGTTCGCCTCTTATCTTCAGGGAAGCATTTTGATATAATTATAATTAATTAAAAACCTGATTTATTCTAACATATTTTGGCTCTGTTTCCAGGAGGTATTCATGTACAAGATAGACACGCTGGTGACGTCCTTCATCGTGGCCATTGTGGAGTACATCGCGGCGGACATCCTCTGGCTGGCGGGCAACTACGTGAAGAAGATCGGCGTGTCGGCGGCCAGCGATGGCGGCTTCCAGGACATCTCCAGCACGGACATCAAGACGTCAATGAACGCTGACAAGGTAGCCTCAATTAGTCTGCAACCTAACCACTTCAACTTTACATTAAACAATTCATAAATTTTGCAACATTTCTTCACTGTATTAACGCAACAAGTTATTACTAAGTTGACATTTTAAAAACCAATTAACAAATTTAACAAATTAACCTAACATAAATCAATTCATTAATTCAACATGCAATAATCAATTTGGCAACATTACCTCACCTTATTAACACAACCAGTGGCGGCTCGTGACTATTGATTGAGCTAGAGTGCTGAGATTGAAAAATACGACTTTATTGATGTTGTTGAAGCCGAAAAAGATTAAAAAATTTTTTTTAAATTTCAATTTTTTGTATTCATACATATAGTCACAAGCCGCCACCGAACACAACCAAATATTACGTATTACAAATTCTACAACTTAGTGATTAGAGTAAAATCACCTTATCAGGTTCCCACATAAGCAAGCATTTTTCCGGTCCCTTGAAGAACCTTATAAGAGAGTTTCACTGTACACTTTTTTCCAATCTATCTCTTTACATCTTGATCAACAAATACACAAATTTAACCTAAGATTAAAAAAAATCATAAACTGATCATCTCATCATTTCTTCACCTTTAGCACAAACAAATACGTATGTATGTACATATTTACAAATTACAATTTTTTTAGCTTTGTGATTATTTTACAACTCAAAATACAGCACCACATCCCTATATGATCAAATATAATAAAGGAGAATCAATGCTATAAGATTAGTATGAGCTAGGCTTCGCCCATGTTTTAACCATTCTTTTTTCTTATTGAACAGTTGAAACATGGAACAAAATACAGCACCACATCCCTATATGATCAAATATAATAAAGGAGAATCAATGCTATAAGATTAGTATGAGCTAGGCTTCGCCCATGTTTTAACCATTCTTTTTTCTTATTGAACAGTTGAAACATGGAACAAAATACAGCACCACATCCCTATATGATCAAATATAATAAAGGAGAATCAATGCTATAAGATTAGTATGAGCTAGGCTTCGCCCATGTTTTAACCATTCTTTTTTCTTATTGAACAGTTGAAACATGGAACAAAAATACAGCACCACATCCCTATATGATCAAATATAATAAAGGAGAATCAATGCTATAAGATTAGTATGAGCTAGGCTTCGCCCATGTTTTAACCATTCTTTTTCTTATTGAACAGTTGAAACATGGAACAAAATACAGCACCACATCCCTATATGATCAAATATAATAAAGGAGAATCAATGCTATAAGATTAGTATGAGCTAGGCTTCGCCCATGTTTTAACCATTCTTTTTTCTTATTGAACAGTTGAAACATGGAACAAAATACAGCACCACATCCCTATATGATCAAATATAATAAAGGAGAATCAATGCTATAAGATTAGTATGAGCTAGGCTTCGCCCATGTTTTAACCATTCTTTTTTCTTATTGAACAGTTGAAACATGGAACAAAATACAGCACCACATCCCTATATGATCAAATATAATAAAGGAGAATCAATGCTATAAGATTAGTATGAGCTAGGCTTCGCCCATGTTTTAACCATTCTTTTTTCTTATTGAACAGTTGAAACATGGAACAAAATACAGCACCACATCCCTATATGATCAAATATAATAAAGGAGAATCAATGCTATAAGATTAGTATGAGCTAGGCTTCGCCCATGTTTTAACCATTCTTTTTTCTTATTGAACAGTTGAAACATGGAACAAAAAAATATAGCATCCAACTTGTCTTTTGCAGTTATTAAATTATCAGTTAGTGCCCTAGTTGTCCAAAGCCTCGGGTTCCTACTGCGCCGCCGTGGGTTCAGTCCTCTGTTGGCCAAAGGCTGCCCTGCACAAATTGTTTTCCAAGTACGAACTGAAGTCATCGTGTCGAAAGGCTCTGCCGTCCGACGGTCTTTTCCTAAAGTCAAGCCCATTGCTCGATCCCTTCCCACTCGTTTCTTAAGAACGGTGGGCAAGTCGGATGTGTGTGGGGCGGCCTTAAGTCCGCTATTACTGCACAGGCAGCATTTTCCATTTATAGTGATGAAATATTGACATTGCTGTCTGAAAATAGCTGCATAGTCCTCAAAAAATCCAGTACAAATTTCATTGCTGTCAGAGTTGTTTGTTCACCTTCGAGAGTTCCCCGCTTCAGAAACTAACAGATGTTTTCCTTTATAGATGAGATGGATGATTGTAAAATGGAAGATGTACCGCGTTGCGATTATGACTCAAACATGCAATTTTTATTGAACTTGTCTTAATAATATTATGCTTTTCTATGTCTTATAAATAAATAACAATACATTATTTGCACCAACTGAATGCTTTTTAAGCTTACTGTTTTTCAATATGATAATATTTTATTAATCTACTGGAATGATCAAGACAACACTGAAAGAAGTTTAGTAGGAGGCGTGGGACTGGACTTTCTCTGCCAACCCTTGGGAAACAAGGGTAGGTAGTGAAGCGAGTTATGTGTGACCTACATAGTGCAATGGTGTTTGACGACCTCTGTGTAAAATTAAATATATAATTTCTTCAATAGATGTATAATTATTTTGCTACGACATTATTAATAAAATTAATAAGAAGTACTGTGTTTACACCACCGCACTGTTTAATATATAAACATTAACATGTTTCGGAAGTGAACCTTCCCTCATCAGGATACACAGTATACTATATCCAGATGAAGGAGCCTCGCTTCCGAAACATGTTAATATTTATATATAAAACAGTGCAGTGGTGGAAATAAAGTATTTCTTATTAATTTTATTAAATACTAACTGAAGTATCTGGCGTTGCTCTAAGGTATGAATGGTTTTAAGTAAAGTTTTGAAGTTGCGAAGTGTGCAAAATTTCATCAAAAAGTACCAAAATTCAACATTAAGGGGTGGGAAAGGGGGATGGGGGGTGTTTTTTCGAAATCTCATATAGACAGTGACCTTTCTCTTGCTTCGAAGGTCAAGTGTGCAAAATTTCATCAAGCTCGGAATAAAACTGTAGATATATATCTATATGAAACAAACGCACACCTGTCCACCCAGGACATTTTTCTTTAAATAATAGAAATAACTTTAAATCATACATGCTTTCAAAATAAGTCCCTTTCATATTGTTATCGAACCAAATTTATTAATTTTAGTTTTGGAAAATAATTACATGTGTAATAAAGTCAATTATTTCTTTAAAAAATACCACAAATTGCAAGAAAGGTGAATGTAACAGTGTCTACATCCAGAAGTAGATACAGAATGGTAAGAAAACCTGAGGCATCTATGTATTTATTTAATATTTCTTTTACTGAACTGTATCTGTAAAAAGCTTATATTATAAAGTCTAATTTATTTAAACCAGTATATTGCCTAGAGTCTCTTTTTATTTAAAATGGTATCTTTAATAAATTCATTTATGATAAACTAGCATTTGGCAGGCGGTGAAAGATTTTGTGCGATAAACTGGTTCATGTACATTGGGCTCGATGTTTCTTCGTCTATATCTACTATGTACATTGTTCTTTTTCACGCCAACTAACCAAATCGTCGCAAACTCAGCACAAGGTATGTACTTTAGCTTTTGACGCAATGTTTTAACCGCATAAACGATTGTAAATAAAATGGACAATGTCATAGAAAAGCCAGCCAACCCTGAAAAATGTCATTACGCCCCTATAGGAGCTGCGGGAAAGTAGCACTTTTTGTAATGACCTTGCCACAAAATCTTGTATGAGAGAGACAGCATGAAAGCGAGACAACTGTAGGTGTGTAAAGAAAATGCACGGTTGTCCGGTCTCTCTTCATTATAACATTTGTGTTAATTACAGTTACTTGAGTATTTTTCCGCCATCCAAATATTACCAAGGGCTAAGGCATTACACTTCTTAGCTAATGATTACCTTATTCCTTCAACGGTAGCCCTGTCCCCTAATCATAGTTTACCATGGTTATCGCTGGGTGTTTAGCGATGTCTGTTGATTTCACAATGAGATTCACGAATGTGGTGCTGGCCTCCACACCGTTCTGCCACTCAAGGGGCACGCTGAACTCTCACAGAGCCGTAATATTGAAGCAATAACTGTACAACTTTCCCCAATTTTAAAGGAAACTGAATTCGTTAATTTACATCGGAACTTTCGATACCTGGGCCCCAGATAGGAAATCAAACACGCCCACAACATACTTCTATCGGTTTTTCTTTTCGGTGTACGCAACCGTTGAATGATAGGCAGCATGTAAAGAGAGTTCTATGATATTAACAAAATTAACACAAAATGAGACCCGAGTAACAAATATTCGACGTTTTCAGTAAATTCTTAATTCAAACATTGGCCATGAAGACTATGTGTCTATGAACTAAATATTTGTAAAACTGCGTGTAAACACTACACTCTGCATCACGGGTGTGAACACGGGGGCATTTTTGCACTTATTTATGCAATTTTGTTGGAGCATGCAACCTCACTCGACGCCTGACAGTTTAATACTAAATCTGATCTATATCAATCTACGGCAATTACCATATCTTTTGTTTGCCACATTGAGACCTCTACAATGTGTCTATGTTTGTTTGTAATGTCATCGGTTTCCCATATCTCTTTATAACTCACAAGTTGCTGAGACACGTCTGTTATTTTGTATATCATTCCACTGGGCAATATTATATCAAAGATACAGTTTCACTATCTTTCTCCTGCATAACAATATTAAATATTTTTGTGATAAATTATGTTTGTAAAATGTGTACCTCATTAACGCAACATAATGAACATGATTCCAGGCCCTGATGGAGATGTTCTACCAAGAGCAGGTGGTGCGGCGCGAGAAGACCGCCCGGGAGGCCACCCTTGCGCGCCCACTGGAACCCTCGCGCACTCCCCGTGCCAGCCTCACCTACGAGGACCTGGTCAAGGACCTCATGAGCGACGAGAAGCACTACCTGCGCGACCTGCACATGATCATTCGCGTCTTCCGCGAGGAGCTCACCAACAACATCCTGCCGCCACATTCCAACGTGAGTATTCCCAGTGTTATATGAAGATAGGTTACAAAATTGGGAGAAGCAACTCCAGAGTATGTGCAAGGAGAAGCTGGGCCTGCTATGAACAGTGGAAGTAGTGCAGGACAGGGACGCATGGAGGTACCTTCCCCGACCTAAATAGGACAAGGCGAACAAGATGAGAGGAGATGAGGTCACATTGTTAAGTTTACCCAACTAATAATTTAGGGAAAGACTGATGGAAAACGCTACGCTTTGTGGCTTTGGAACCTATATGAAACTAAACTGGTATGAGTGCAGTTTCACAGAGTTGTTCCGGACTACGGCCTGCAGGGGGAAGATTGCTCTGATGGTAGCCAACCTCCAGTAGGAGTGGTTACCGAAAGAAGCAGATGAGGTCATAATTAAGTTGCCTTTGTCTTTCCGCTGGGTTGGTGTTACTAAAATCTCACACCTGTCATCTGCCATTGTTGCAATTAGGGGTAAAAATGCATTATTATTATGTGAATACCGCACAAGAATCCCAACTGCCCGGAGGTATTATGGCATCCCCAATTGGGGTATGCAGTGAAGTACCTGGCTATTCAAATCTGGTCACTAAACATAACTAAAGCCATTTTAAGCAAATTTTGTTTCTGAATGCCGGTCTTTCACCAAAATGATACTGAGAGCATCTATCACTTAGCTGAATATTTGAGAAATTCAAGGATGCAAATTCAATTATGATCGATAAAATACCTGTACATTATTGTCACTACCCGTGTCTCTCAACAACATTGCCGCAGTGAGTGAGAGTGTTGCTGATTGTCCAGGTATAGCTTAGCAATAAAATGTGAACATTTAATAAAGTGAAACAAAAAAAATTTATCACTTTGGCACCACTGAACTTCAATTGGTCTTTGAATTTTGTTAAACATATTCAATTTTTTCACATTCTGGTTTGACAGTTCTTTTTCAATGAACAAGGCGAAAGAACATAACTCGATTTTTTAATGTTTTTTTTATTTATCTAACATCTAATACATGGTTATTTCGATACATAAATTACAGAAATACAAAAAATCACCATTCCATGTAATTATCTTCTTTGCAAAGAGTTAAATAATAAAACAAATTTGAATATAAAATTGACTTAGAATAGAGTGTAGAATCGTCTCTTTTCAGAAAGTATCACTAATTTCTGAAGATCGTTTGGTTAAAGTAAAAAATATGCATTTGGATCATTGTGCTTTTTAAACTTACTTTAGTTTTCCTATGAGCCATCTTGGTGTTGTCATTTAAAACCTTGTAAACGATGGCAACACCCTCAATTTTTGTCTACTTTTAAACATCAGACTGTTTGTACATACATCGATTCGCCATCATTTATAATAATTGGCGCCAAATAATAAACATTTTTAAGTGCCCTTGGGGATGTTTGTCACTAAACGGCGCTATGGTAAAATTGACCATTTATTATTATTTTAATTGGACACTCACAAAAGTTCTGCATCCTTGCCTATATATTTTTATAGACATGACCCATGAAGGTCGTCTTTTATAATCTTTTGTTTTCTTCTTTTCCAGGATGTGGAGCTGATCTTTGGCAACCTTGTGGAGATCTACGAGCTGACGGTAACCCTCCTCGGCTCCCTCGAAGACACGGTGGAGAGTGCTTCAGAGACTCAGATGCCTCACATTGGAATCTGCTTTGAGGGTGGGTTAGCCATTATCTTTTTATGCATTTCTTTTTTGTACAGAAAAACATTAGCACTAGATTTGGATATACAAGGGCTGTCCGTAAAATAAGATCTCCAAGGTGCTACGGTCACGAGGAACGATTTTACTCGCGATCCGGCAATACTGGCGTGTAGCCTGGTTCCCCCACTCCAAATCTCTACCACGTTGCACGTGCATCTCTCCCACCCTTAGTCTCGGTGTGGCAGCCGTTCGCCATGGGACTTCCACTCGCCGAACCCGCCAGGTGTGAATTAAACTCTGTAATTCGTTTTTTGTGTGCAAAGAACAAAACCTCGGTAGACATGCTACGTGAAGTGTACGGAGAACTGTGTACTGGCGCAAAAAACGTACGCTAATGGTGGAGAAAATTTAAAAACAGACGTCCTTGATAAAAAGCATGCCAGACGGTAAAGTAATGACAAGCGTGTTTTGGGACAGGAAGGATTTATTAAGGGTTATTTAAGGGTTTATGCCTACCGGTACAATAATAAACGCTGATCGCTACTATCAGACTTCGCCGTGCAATTCAAAACAAAAGAAGGGACACGCCGACGAAGGGAGTGCGTTTGCATCATAATAACTCTTGTCTCCACGCCGCCCATGCAACAACCGCTCTCATTGCCTGATTTGGATAGAATACTGTCACACACCCCCCCTACAGCCCAGACACAGCCCCTAGTGACTATCATCTCTTCCCTGAATTGACGAAACACCTGAGTGGAATGAATTTCAGTTCCGACGAGGAACTGAAAAAAGATGTACGCTACCTGCGCAACGAGACGGGAGAGTTCTATGACACAGGCATAAAAAAGATGGTACACCCCATGAAAAAATGCATTGATCGCAATAGTGATTATGTAGAATAATAGGAAAAAGGCCAAGCTTTCCAAAAATGTACTTGTTAATGCAAATAAACGTGTTTTACCCAGTGAAAATCATTGGAGACCTTATTTTACGGATAGCCCTCGTATCTTATTTTAAACAGCGTATGTTGTGTTATCCATGATCATGGATTAATCTTTCAAAGCTGTTTTTCTTGCACATCTTTTTTTACTCAAGGCCACACGAATAATTTGTTTTGTTTTATATTTGGGGACAAACCATGATTTGAAAATATGTGTATCTTCACTAGTGAATTGATATTTTGACAGTGGATATGATTATCTTGTGATGCAACGCTATAACATATTATTTATATTCCAGAACTGGCTGAGGCGGAGGAGTTTGACGTGTATGTGCGATACGCACGCAATGTTACTACTCAAGAATCACGCGAGGCACTGCAGAACATTGTGGATAACCCAGAGGTAAGACTTTGCTATATCAAGTTAAATAAACCTTTTAATTTTAGTCGAACAATCCTGGCTGTGCCCTGTAAAGTCAGGAGAACTGTATCGCCAGCCGGTCGGGTAACATTGTGAAGCAGGTTTAGGAAGGGCCTGTAAAAAGGAATATGTAAATGCAGGTCTTGAAAAGGTAAGCAAATACTGGGAGGTCGTTCCACATACATACCCCAAAAGAATAAGTCGAAGAAACAACTCCTTTTTATTTTACCAACGTCAACTATGAATTTCTGTTCCACTTTTGTGTAGTTTCTCGCTGGTGCACTATCCATCTCAGCTGTATATTTGAAATCTTAAAAAAAGTGAAAATACAACACAAGAATTATCATGTCTATGCAAACATCGGAAAACATTCTATGTTGACGAATGATTTGTACCCATGGAAATATAAAAACAGTTATAAAGTGTCAATGATTACAAAGAGTTTCGTCATCATATTGCATTTTTGATATTCAAGTCTTCGCAGACTTTAAGAAGTTTTTTTTTTTAAGTTTTGTTTTTTGTCTTTTGATCTCACATTAAATTTTTTTCCACTCCCTTTCACTTTATTATGCTAAAATCCTTTTATAAAATTGTTTGCCATCATTATTCCAAGCTAGCTGATGTGTACCCGGCCTTGAGGTGATTTTCTCACGAAAACGGCGCTGTAGAAATAATTGATTTGTTATTATTATAATTGCTTGGGGTTATAATAATAATACTATAAGTATATTATTTATTTAATTATACGCCTATCTGGGCTTTACATGGATTTTTAGAACTGAATCATAATGAGCTATCAATTAGCTATTTATTCCAGAGAGTGCAATGCAATATATTCCAATTTTGGTTCTAGTAGACTGGGTGTAATTTTAAGGTGGAAATAATATTAATTTTACCAATTAATATTGTTATATCTATCCCTACCCCTACCCCTACCCTTTCACCATCTCATTCATTCAATATTCTTATCAGCCTTTATATCTCTTGTAAACATACCGTAAATCTTCGCTTTTATGTCACCCCTATTTCACATTTTCCCACTATTTACGTATAAAAGCCGCGGTCTCAATTTATTCCATACATTCCCATATTACCCTGAATTTTCGATTTAAAAAAATTTCCTCCCCTGGTTTTACGTCAGTTTTGTATACAAACCCTACTTGAAATTATCGCCAAAACCCAAAACTAAATTACCCGGATCTACCCACATCTATCATAAAACTGAGTGATAATTGGGTTAAAACGAGGTAAACCACCCTTGCAACCTGCCGCGCCGCAATACGATAGTGGGACAAAACTCAGCAATCACTCTATCTCACTCAATTTATATAGAACTATGTGTGCAAATAAGACAGCAATACACCCACAGTACTCGCCAGCGAGGTTAAACCATTGCCTTAAGACGAACGCATTCGCTCGCGTTCCTGCGATTTCAGAATTTCATTGACAGTCGTGTGTCTCTTTCTATCATCTATCAAGGGAGCGTGAGGCGGGGGGGGGAGACTCCACCCATACTGTCATAGCGACTAGCGAGGTGTTAGTTGTCGGCATGTCCGCATTACGAGTGGACGTTTGATGATAGACGCATGAAAAACGTTTCACGCGTCTATATATTTGCATAAAGTCTATAGACTATAGTCACGATTCCAAAGAGTATTTATTATTCATATTGTTTAAATTAGCTAAGCTTATATTATATTAGATTATAAGTTGAATACGAGTTTATTCTAAAAGTATTTGACTTATTCAACAACTTTCACCATTATTTGTAATGGTGAAAAGAAACATTAGAATTACTAACCAATCCAAATCCAATAAACGAACACTGCATTTGGAAAAAGATTTTTTTTCTTCATTTAATTGGGACTTGTACCCCTTATCATAAGCCTTCGCTATGGGGTTACTATCAGGCAGTGGCGGCTCGTGACTTTTGAGTGAGCTAGAGTGCTAAGATTGAAGGGGAACGGCTGCGCTGCCTGTTTCATACAAAACTGAATTTTGAATTGGAGGCCAAAATACCCATCCAAACAGAATGATCTATGTTTTTTAATTAAAGGTTTAGTAAATATCTAGTACGGATGAGAAGTATTTTATTTATTTTTGTTTTAATTTTTTAAGTATGTGCCATGAAAAAAAAAACAATTTTATAATTTTAGAGACGGCTTAGAAAATTATTTGTGGGTTTATCATACCTTTTAAAAGATATATCTCATTTGCTATGTAAGTATGGATACATAAATAAAAATATAAAAATTAAACATAAAAAAAAGGTTTTTTCGGGTCGGTATTTTAAATTCTGTATGGCAAATTTGTGTTCCATCGTAAATTGGTCGTTTTTAATTTAATTTAAAGTACACCATAATGCTTATTTTCATATTTTAAATATAAAATTAATTTTATATTTCATTATATTTGTTTAAGTTTGTTCCGAAATTGCTACATTTTGAGCAAAACCAACGTCGCATTAGTATCGCTGAGGAGTTGTTGAATGACGTCAACGACGATCCAAATTTTCTCAAAAGGGTCATAACTGGTGATGAAACGTGGGTATATGGTTATGACGTCGAAACCAAGGCCCAATGATCCCAATGGAATACTATATTTTTCTAAAGTAAAAAAATCGAAGAACACACATAAACGTGACCAACCTTTCCAATTGTCAAAAACAAACCACTAATCCAAAATGGTTGATAATGCTAACATACGATAAACATATGTGTACCAACATTAAAAAAAATCGATAATCGAATATTAACTTTTTATTTTTTATTTAACATTTTGGTTATTTACAGTGTTGCGAGCTGTGGATGCATGCACTTGATGCGTGAATTGTTTTGTTTTATTCTTATTTTATTTATTTAATGACTTCAGGTAAGTACTAACCGGCTAGCCTAGCTAAGCAATTTACAGGTGAATTTCTTCAATAAAATAAAATAAAGCCATCTTCAGACTGGAACTGGTAAGAACGGCGCTATACAAATCATCTAATTATTATTATTAATTATTTGACTAGAACTCTACGCCTTTAATTAAAATTCAATTTACGAATTAATTGTTAACAATTAATTTAATTGAAGTACTTACCTAAATCGAATACTTTGAATAAAATCAAGAATTATAGGTACTTTAAATAGATACCTATGTTAGGTACCAAATTTGATGTTTTTTCTTAAACAAAATTAATTTTCAAATAAACTCTTTAATTGAATGAGTTTTTACCGACAGTTTGATTGTTTTCGTGTATGTACGCATGACAAAATTGAATTTAATTTTTATTTATCAGAATTGCACAGTATATTTTATATGCGTACAAAAATATATTAATAGAATATTGTAAATTGACAACTCCATGAATACTCAACGAAAATCCAAAAAGGTCGTAATATGTAACTACGACCGCCTTTAAAAAATCCCGAGCCGAGGCCGAGGCCGGGTACACATCAGCTAGTCCGTAATAAATTAGTCTGCTAGAAGAATCATCCGCGAGCTGAATTTATCACACAGCTAAATACCCACCTACTGTGTGTGATGTAGTATGATGATTTACGTACAAGTGTATTGGTTGGCGAGCAGCTATAGCGATACGATCCCCGTCCCCCGTACCTGATTCCGATTCCCCTTTCCCCCCGCTAACAAAAAAGTGAGAGTGCGACGCAGACAAAAAAATAGGTGAAATTAAACTTGAATTTGTCGCTAACTAAATAGTAAATTTTGACGTAAATTAAACTATTTTCAGCAGTCGTTAAAATTTTATTGTATATTTCATCATATTCCTGAGGTAGTATGACGAATATTGTTTTCAAAAATAGTATCCATTTAGTCACAAATATTTTCCAAAGTTGCAGCTAAAAATTTGAATAATTTGTCATCTTTCGTGGCTTATATTTTCTAAATTAAAACAAAAATAAAAAAAATACTTAACAATTCAACTTTTCCTCATTTCCTCAGTTTTAGACATTTTTTTATGGTTCCCTTGAAAAACGTATAAATGAAGTTTTACTGACTTACAAAATACACAAATTCATTGACTATCTCTAAGTATTCATAAGTTGCTCACAAATGTTTTTTTTTTATTTTTATAAAATGGTACTATGAACCGGGTACACCCGGCCTTGCTAGGGGTTATGAATGGTTTGAAGTAAAGTTTTGAACTTGTGAATCTAGTAAACTGGGTGAAATTTTTAGGGGGAAATAATATTATTGTTGAAGGGGAGTGCACTCCAATATATACACTTTGCAAGAAATAATGCAATCGATTTATCTGTAAATTCTACACAAGTAGTTAGGAAAATGTATAAGGTTTCCAATGACAAAAGTTAGACTGTAAGCTTTAAGTTTTATATGAAATATGTGCTGAAATTTGAAGTAAAAAGCTCTAAAATGACCACTGGTTTTCAAACTGCGCACGTTTTCAAACATTTTGGTATGTAATAGAATTAAAATAATGAATATAGTTTGAGGATTTTCTTCATTGGAAACCTTAGTCATTTTCTGACCCTTACAGAATTGAAAGACAAATTGTTTGTTGCATTGCTAGCGTTAGCAACCTGCAAAGTGACGTTTAGGGCGTATTTGGGTGCTCGTCCTTAAGGCCCATGTTCACTTCTTCTTCTCCTCAAAAAGACCCTTCACACAGCATCCTCAAAGTTGACATAGGCCCTAGGGGAAATTATTTTCCACAGGGCCTCTTGTAAAAAAATTTATAAAAAAAAATCATTCAATATTTTTCACCCTATCACAGGCATCTTCAGACTGGTGGAAGTCTGAAGATGCCCGTGATAGGGTGAAACCGGTCCAACTGAAAATAAAAAAGTGGAAAAAAGTTACAAAGGTTTTTTAATTTAAATAAATGCATATAAAACTGGAATTCCACCATAAATTGACAGTTTAGGGATCCTTATCAGCCTTTACATCTCTCAACATACTTCCAAAATACACAAATTCATCCACTTGCTCCAATTGGGTATTCACAAGTTCTCTACACATGTTTAAATGTTTCAGTTTGTTTCGTTTTTTTAACCTAAATTTAACCCTTTGCTCCCTTCCGGTGACGCCGCAGGTCAAGTTGAAGTATTCCACATTGTTTCTATTAAAAAATCTACATTTTATTGTCTTTAATTTGATCCCGTAATCCAATCCAGCGCTGAGATGACGCGTAATAAAGAAACAAACATGCGTACATAATATGTATGCTCGAAATTTATATATGTAGTAGATAATCAAGATATTTTTAACTGTTTGTTAATCAGTTCTCGGTATCACTGTGTATTAGCCATATCCGTTGGGATATTAATTCTGTGGTCACAGTATTATCAATGGGGAAAACTCATTGCCGCTGAGACTAGGGACATGCTGTCTATCGTGTTTGTTTGTTATTGGTTTATTTTTCTACCAGGTTTTGTTGCAACATTCAAATACAATAAAGCCTTTTAATATTTCTATTTTTGAAACTGATAATTCATTGTGGAATTCCATTATAATAATATAATAAAACACATATAAAACTTATTTCTACTTTTATTTAATTTTACCTTAACCGGTTTCAGCTTGTTAAAGCCATCTTCAGACTGGTCACAGGTGACCAGTCTGAAGATGGTGAAGATGGCTTTAACAAGCTGAAACCCGTTAATGTAAAATAAAAGTGGAAATAAGTTTTATATGTGTTTTATTATATTATTACAATAAATCCTGCATGTAAGTAAGGTTCCCTTTTAAGAAGTTTTTTTTTTCAACTAGTCCTTTGAAAACTAAAATAAAACATTTTCAGTTCTCAAAAGTTTCCTTTATGAGAAAGAGTTCTGTGGTTAATAAATCTGTAGATGGATAATTAATTGTATGCAAGAATTGAAAGAGGTGGGATTGGGCGCGACGATGAGTATTCTGAATGTATGTTGCCTGTTGTATGCTGATTGCTAATAGTATGGAAGATCAGAAGATCTACAGCATCCTTCAGGTGATTTTTCACAAAAATGGCGCTATACAAATCATCCAATTATTATTATTATTACCTACAATCCCTCGTATCTAGGATGAACTAAGTATGTATGAAGAATGAACTAATGATGAATGCAAATGTGTCTAAAGTCACGTGAGAAAGTATGAAAACAGTTTGCAATATCATTGTGAATGATGAATTGGAGCAGGTCGATGAGTTTGTATATTTGAGAAGTATGGAAAGATGGAAAGGCTGATGGGGATATTGAAAGAAGGGTGAATGTAGGAAACTACATTAACAAAAAATTGTCCAAAAAGGCGAAGCTAGCAGTCCACAATGGAGTGGTGATACCAACCCTGATGTATGGCAGTGAGGCATGGAACTGGCAGAGGAAGGATACAAGTAGACTGAATGTTGTAGAAATGAGATCTCTGAGGCGAATGTGTGTAAAACCATGTATGGTTATGTGAAAAATGTTGAAATTCACAAAGAATGCAAGGTTGATGTAAGCATAATGAGTAAGATTAAGAAAGGGATAGATAGTTTGGGCATGTAGAGAGAAAGGAATGTAAGGAGAATATATAGTGCAAATGTGAATGGAAGAAGAAGGCGAGAACCCGAGGAAGATATGGCACGATTAAGTGAATCAAATACTTAAATCAGGCCATGTCAGAAGCCAAATAACAGATGAGAATGTATGAATGTGAATGAAGCAAGAAGTGTGTGCCAAGACTGAGTTGTTTGGCAGTTCCTCCTCTCTGCCTACCCCTACGGAGAAAAGGCGTGATGGTTTGTTAGTTAATTAGAAAGAGTCATGTGATGAACAAGCACAGTAATAGTTCTCGGTCTTGGTTTAAAAGAGATCATTTATTCCTGTTCATCCTGTGATGTACATAGATGTTGTAAACCACACTGGTTAATATCCACCTATGTGCAAATTCCAACAATATGAACATTATTATTATTTTTTCATTCTTTCGTCAAGTGTGTTGGGAGGTACGCAACAAATCTTTAAGTAAGTTTTTAATATTTCTCACTAAGGTTTTTAAATAATTTTCTTAGAAATGATGTGGGTTAGTAAGGCAATTTATAAGTTTTTTTATTGTCCCTCTTTTTGAGGTTTTGTAATTTTAAATTTAGTTTTTTTTTTTAATGTTTTAGTGATTTATTTTGTATTACAGTGAAACTCTTAAAAAGTTTTCCAAGGAACTCGAAAAAAACTTCTTATGTGGGATAAATTGGGTCAATTATCAAATTCAGTCTTCAAGGAACTAAAAAAACCACACTTCTTAAGCAACTTTCACTGTATATGTCTTAGTGAACCTCGCTTAAGAACTTTTTATTCTTATGTTTTTTTGCAGTCCTCTGAAGTTTGAATTTGAAAAATGGCTTAATTTATCCCACGTTTTTTTCCGGTTCCTTGGAAAACCTTATAAGAGAGTTTCACTGGATGTTTAACATTTGGCAATAAATAGGTCATTTTGAAAAGTTTTGCAATAGAGATGAACATAAAATTTTGCACATTTTTTTTATACGAAAGGATACTAATATTTCTTATCTTATGTGGAAAATTCTTAGTCATTTAAATTATTTGCAGTTTTTTCTTAATCTGCTTTAATTATTGAACCTTTATCAACAGATTGTCTATTTTGATATAAGTTTAACTGTTTCCTTTTTAGACATACGTCTAAAAATCCACACATAACTTTAATGCATAATTGTCATGATTCACGATCAATATTATTTATCACATATTTATGATTAATATTTATTGAAATTAGTGGACACATAAAATTCCTCCGTCATTTGTGAATATTTGTGTCAAGTGTCCAGTACTATCATCAAGCTGTTTTTAAAGTGTCAATGTAGTTCAATGTAAAAGCAAAGAATTAATCTTCATTTGTATTTGTTATAATATTAATTAATTTGGCCTAATTATTCAAGTTATCCATCGGAAGGTTCGTCTATTGTTCTATTTCTTCTAATGGGGTTAATTGTCTTTGGAACAAGGTTTAGATCATACATGAAATCAATTGTGTTTAGAAAAAGGCAGTCACCTCGAAATCAAAATTTTGCAGGAGAAGCAAAACGTTTCAAGAGTGAATTTTTTATTGTTAAATTTTTTTTTTCGGGACGTGGAAGGGCTGATGGTTATTAATTTAGAGTTTTTATGAACGATTTATGTTTCGAGAATGAAATGTGATTTAATAATTGTGGCATAGGTGTGGGTTAAGTCTTTTTTCCTCGCTGTATATTTAGGTTACCTTTCAGTTTTTAAAAGAAATAAACTTTTTTTTTTTTACTAAGAATTAGATTTTATGGCCTGTTTCTTTTCTCCAAGATGTTTTTGGGTGGGTGGGCAAAATAGGATTTTCACAAAACATAAGGGTTACTGTCTTTTTTCTAAACACAGTTGATATAGTTATTCAAATTAATGTCAAGAGTCAGAATAATAGAAGAGTATGTATGAATGTGAATGAAGCAAGGAGTGTGTATGGCGGTCTATCCTCTCTGCCTAAATGTTATGATGGTCAGTTAGTTATGTATGTGTTTGTGTTGCAGTTATCGGAGCGCCTGGACACCGCCGGCCACGGTTTCCGCCTCGCTGTGAAGTACTACCTGCCCAAGCTGCTGGCCTCCCCCATCACGCACGCCTTCCTCTACTTCGACTATGTGGCCATGCTGCTGAAGCTGGCCCCCTGCACCGAGGACATGGAGAGCTTCCAGCAGGTACCGCATCAGGCCTAATGGCGATAGCCTGACTACTTCATTGTCAAATTCACTGAGATTCCTTGGCTTATTTGTTGAATCCGTTGCAATATTGCTGTTATTCAAACTCAACTAAATTATTTGACTGTCAAATCCACTCCAACCTTGACTTGTTGGTCAAATTCTACTACTTACATTAATCCCAATAAATCAGTTGTTACAACTTCATTTCAATAGCTAAAACTTACCCTTCTTTGTCCACCTGTGATTCTAAATTCTCTTTCAAATCCAATTATGAATCTGAATTTAATGTCAAATCCACCCGTGAATCATAATTCAATTTCATCTGACCTTGAATTTGAATTCAGTGTCAAATTTACCCATGAATCTGAATTCAATATCTATTCCATTTGGTACCACTGATCAAATGAAAATTTAATCTGTTAACCAGGGATTGCCCTTTTTAATTACGTAACATACAGCGGGCGCCCACTTTTTCACAATGACATATTTTCGTGTCACGCCCGCATGGCGTAATTCATGATTATAATTTTTTTTTTCATTAATGAATTAATTTAAAGACAATGAAACATATATTTTTTCCTTAATTACATTGAATTGAAAAAATATTTTCGAAATATATTTAAATAAATTATTAATTTTACAAACAATTCGAAATGTTGCGAATGGTAATAAAAGGTATAAAAAATAATCTGAATATAATATGAAAGTACGAAGTGTAAATACGTACCCGTCACCGCTTACCAAGCACACATGCACACCACACAACAGTGAAGCGCAACTGATTTGCTGTATGTCTTAAATTCATGTCTTTTCATGTACCGATGACTCACACATTCGTAAAACGTTAAACTAAGTCCCGCCCGTTCAAGGGTACAACGTATATTTCAAAGACGTTTTTAAATGTACTACCCGTGCTTGATACTGTTGACATTTGACATAAATACGTCACGCTCGGCTAACAGGTTAAACTAACGTTATTTGTTTTTAGGTTGAGGGACTGATGAGGCCAATCCAGAAATCTCTTCTTCTAGCACTGGGGAATGGTCCCAAAATGTAAGTTTTCATCATCGCCAAACTATTTATCCTGAATGTACCGTCATAGATGATAGACACAAGAAAGACGGGCCATGAACCATTATAGATATTGCATCACGCGCACAATGCATGGCACAACATCGTTTATCCATACTACTGCAAATCTCTTCTATGCACAGGAGCGTCCTGCCTTTGTATCTATCTATACACCAAATGCATGGCTTTCATTGGTTCCCTCCCTTTGATAGTCCGTGCAGTGTCGGCACACTTCCATGCGATTTTGTGTCAATTATTTATGTACATATTTAAAAATCATTTGAAACCAAATGCTTTTAGTGCAATGGTGCACTAATATATCCATTCTGGAAGAGCTCGGAATCCACGATAGGCTATCAACTGTCTGCCTACAATGAATCCTAAGATAACTTGGCCACATTGCTCACCAAACCGTGAATTCAATCCTGGAGAAACTCGCGGTTACTGGCAAAGTGAGGAAAGATCACTTATGTTGCTGGTATTATCAAATATCATAGGCGTCCGGAATGTCAGTGTCTACAGCTTTCCACGCAGCGCAAGACTGCGAAGAGTGGGGGACCCTTGTCCACCGTGTAAATTGTCATGATCCTCATCAACGAGGACGTGACCGTCTAGAGAAGAAGGCCCAATGCTTTTAACAGTTCATATATTCAATCGGTGGTATGTTATTCCAGCGAGGCCGCTAGCCGCATGGCCTCCAAGGCCCGGAGGCAGGTGGCACTGGAGAAGACCAACGAGCTGGCCAAGCTGATAGACAACTGGGACAATAAGGACATTGTTGGGCAGTGTTGCAACGAGTTCATCAGGGGTAAGACATCCAACTATTACCAATTCGTTCTTTTAAAAGTAAGACCAACATTCTCGGGCTATGAATAACCTGATAATAATTTAAATACTCTTACTACCAAGAAACGGGGAGATTGAAACTGTCTTTGGTCCCTCATACAGTGACATTTTTGATATGTAAATGTCTTAGGTCACGCCCTCATCCCTAAAACATTACAGTTAAACTAATCAGTGCCAGGCTACCAGAAGAGGAACTAACCAACAGCCAAAGAATTTTATAGCGTAGCTACACACTACACACTTACGTAGCAACTTTATTACAGCACTGATAAGTTTGCAGTACCGTAGTGACTATATACTTTCTTTACCATATATTCACAGAAAGTGTGGCAGCGCTTATGTGAAGTTTTTTTTATTTTTTTTCATATCGCACAAAAGTCCCAACTGCCCGGAGCCAGTGGGACTTTTGTGTCCCCAACTGGGGTATGTTGGAAACTGAACAGAGTGGGGAGGGGTAGGAGATGGGGGAGGAAGATTAGAAAGTATCTGGTTTCCAGACCTATTCACTAAACACTGAAAAAGCCATTTCTAGCAATGTTTCATTTCTGAATACCGATCTTTCACCAGGGCAATCCTAGGCATATCTACAATTATTATGCTTCATTGGAACCTCCCACAATATTTGATGATGTAAATGTCATCCGGTTGGATCAATAGTGCCCCCAAAATGAGATTCGTGAGCATTCTTCACTCGATGGACCTCCTCCGGGTGCCTGGAATTTAATCCAACATGCTCTCACTTCACAACATCGTTATACAACCAAACTACACTTTCTACCATAGAGATAAAATCAACACTAGACTATCTTTAAATTTCCACACTAACCAATATATTTTTATCATCGCAGAGGACACCCTGGGCAAGGTGGGCCCAGGTCGACGCGTCAGCGAGCGGAGGGCCTTCCTCTTTGACGGGCTGCTGCTGCTGTGCAAGCCCTGCCCTGCCAAGCAGGACTTGAAACTGAAAGAGCGGCTCTACATACGTAAACTGGACATCATCGACAGGCCGGACACTGAAGGTACAAATAATTACAATACATATATACCAGTGTAATTATTTACTATGTTGCACTTAGCAGAAGTTTAAGTACTTTTACTCAATAGAAGTTTTTCTTTAATAAAAAATGGAAGAATTTTCCTTAACCCTTTAGGGCCTAGCAGCCTCCGATGCTAACTCCTCATCATTAATTCATTTTCTTCCCCTTTTCTTATCACTTCGACAAGGCGCCTCCAGGCGTACCTGTCATGCACCCACTCTCTTCATCACGGATGGAGCCTTACAGGTCATAAAATTTGCTGTTGATGCCAACACCCTAGCAATATAATTCCTGAAATATTATTTGATCAATGACTAATAAAATTATTGTCTATTTTCAGAGCTACGAAACTGCCTGGAGCTGTCCCCGCGCTACGGCACCTCGGTGGTCCTCTGCTGCAACGGGGCCATAGACAAAAACCGCTGGATGGCCGACCTGGTCATGCTCAACACCAAGAGCATGCTGGACAGGACTCTGGACAGGTATACTTCACAATTTATCAACCCCCCTTACAAGAACTGACAGAAGGACAATGCCCATATTTATTTATAGCATATCTAAAAGAAGAATCACCCTCCCCTATAGATACTGTTTCTAAAGACAGTTTATATCAAGAAAGTCACTTAGTCACTCTCAGTATCGCCTTGGTGAAAGGGAACCATTTAGAATTGAAACGCTCCTTGAAATGACTTTAACCAAGTTTGGTGACCAACCCTGATGTATGGCAGTGAGGCATGGAATTGGCAGAGGAAGTATGCAAGTAAACTGAATGCAATAGAAATGAGATCTCTGAGACGAATGTGTGGTAAAATCATGTATGATAGTGTGAAAAATATTGAAATTCATAAAGAATGCAAGGCTGATGTAAGTGTAATGAGTAAGATTAAGAAAGGGACGCTTAGATGGTTTGGGCATGTGGAGCGAATGAACTAAGAAAGGAGTGTAAGAAGAATGTATGACGCGAATGTGAATGGAAGAAGCCGGGGACACCCGAGGAAGACAAGGCACGATCAAGTGAATCAAATACTTGAGTCGGGCCATGTCAGAAGTCGGAATAATAGAAGAGAATATATGAGACGATGTATGAATGTTAATGAAGCAAGAAGTGTATACCAAGATCGAGTTGTTTGGCGGTCCGTCCTCTCTGCCTACCCCTGCGGAGTAACGGCATGATGGTTTGTTAGTTAGTTGGTGACCAGATCTGAATAGCCAGATACTTCTCAACCTGCTTCTTCACCATTTTCTTCCCTTCCCCACTCCTCTAAGCCTCACAGAATATCCCAATTGGAGATGCCATAGTCTCGTTGGCTCCAGACTGTAGGAAGAAGTTGGAACTCTTGTGCAGTATTCGCAAACAAAAAAAACTTGTTCTCCTCAGTTACATGTTGCCAATGCATGACTATCAACTTCATATTTGGTAAAAGCACGGCATATTATGAAAAGATTAAATTGCATTACCGCTTACCCGACTTCAACTAATAATGATTATGCCTTTTTCCTCTTAGCATACTCCTGGACTTGGAGAAGAAGCATCCATTGAAGCTGCCTCCACCCTCGCTGTACAGGTTTGCAGTGGACGACTCTCCGGATAATATAGTGCTGGAGGAGAGGCAGAACTCGGGAGTGCCACTCATAAAGGTACAATTATTCTTGTGATAAATAAAATTATATATGACCAACTGAAAAACTGCTCCTGTGGTGATCTTCTCGCATATTTTTGATGGCTTTGAGAATGTTTTGATAAAACACATCCTGTGGCACCTGACATTTCCAACGTATTCCTTCAACCAAACTTCCTCTTCCCTATCTCCTTCCCCTTCCACTCCCTTCAGTCTCACAATATACCCCAGTTGAGGATACCATAGTCCCATTGGCCTTGGGAAGCTGTGACTCTTGTGAGGTGTTCACATAAGGAAAAGGCATTTTGAATTTGTCAGTAAATTGTATTCTTTCAAAGTTCTCGCTTACTTCTGTGTGTTGATTACCGACCTTTTGAGGGGGAAGCCGATTTAAACGGTTGCTAATGGTTCCACCTTTTCTCACATTCAATGAATGCTGGCGTTTCACAGCGACCGGTTCTGTCACTAATATTGTTTTTATTGTACGCTAATAACCTTGTGTTAGTTAATAAACTACAGTAAAACCCCTATTTTACGTTTTTCAAGGGACTGAAAAAAAAAAAACTTAAATGGAGGGAAAATGTAAATCGGGGGAAATGAAAAAAAAAAACCTTTTTTTTTAAATAATCTTTGTTAATTTTTTTGGTTGAAAAAACAATACATATTTTATTTTTATAAAAGAAAAATCATGTAGGTAGATTAGTTGAGTATTGGAAAAAAAACATTTAATTTTTTTTATTAAAAAATCATGTAGATTAGTTTGTTTAATTTTTTTTTCTCTAATTCTTTTTCAATTGTATATATACATTTAAAAGTTTCGTTTTGAACGCCACCATATGAAAAATAGGTTTTAAGACCTTCAATGTACTTGGTTGCTTCTTCTTTTGTTGAGATCACTATCTCTTCTTCATCAGATGACACTTGCGCCGGCGCATTGTCATGTGTGTGTCCAATCACGGCACAGATAGCTAAAATTGAAAGTGGGCACCCAATCACGGCACGACAGATAAACATGTGTCTTCTGCGCCGACTCATTGTCAAGCACACGTAAATTACACATTTTGAATATTTTCAACGTAAATTGCGGGAAAAAAACGTAAAAATCGGGTAATAAATGTACTAAAATACATCGGGACTGAAATAATAAGACGTAATTGGCGAGAAAACGTTAAATCCGGGGACGTAAAATACGGGTTTCACTGTAGTTAGTTACCTTATGTTACACAGGTGATTATGCAATCCATGGCGGCTTTTAGTTTGAAAAGCTTCCAAATGGCAGAGAAACATTAATGACTGCTTCGAAGCTAAAAATTGCTTATTACAGGCAATACATAAATTTTACAATAGATCTTTGAATTAACATTTGTCCTAAATTATTGTACATGTAAATATATACAATTGAATATTGTTTAATACTGATTTGTGTTGGATTACGCAGGGAGCAACTCTTCTGAAGCTTGTCGAGAGACTGACATACCACATCTACGCGGATCCGGCTTTCGTACGCACCTTCCTGACTACTTATCGCAGTTTCTGCCGCCCGCCCGAATTGCTCGATCTCCTCATAGAGAGATTCAACATACCAGACCCTAGTTTGGTGTACGATGCCCCAGGTATGTCATACCTTTTGTCTAAACAACTTAATTTATGGTTCTCGTTAGTTTACACACTATTCTATTCAATGACAAATAGCGTAAAGTCATTTAGCAGGTTTTTTTTAAATGTTTGATTAATAAAAATAACAACTTGCTTTACACGCTGCCAGCTCCTAGGAAAAAGAAGTGCTCGGAATCCAAACAAGGCTCACCGGATCTAGGTAAAAGGACTACATATTTTTATAGAAAATTAGTTCTGTGTCGTAAAAAGTTTTATACTTATTTTCTTTCAGTCGTTTCACTGATCCCTTTTGCATTGACTTGTTCTTGCAGTCGTGGGAGCGTTTGCATTTCCTCCCTTCTATAATGTTTATTTACTTTGATATTTGCAGAGAAAGCAGAGACGGTGGTCGCTGACACTGAGAAACTTAGCAAAAACTCATCACGGGAAGATTTCAAGCGGTATAGGAAAGAATTTCTGCAGCCAGTACAGTTTAGGTAAAGAATAAAACTAAAACTACTGTTGTATAACCTAATCTTACTTATCCGAAGAACTTCAAACCAGCCATTTTTATGCACAAAATTAAGCCAATCATCAGTTTATCCTCCAAGTTCTACCCATGCTACAATGTGCAGTGTGCACATAAAATACTTAGGCTGGGATGTTTAAACTCCTGTCAGATTATTTGATCGACAATCAAAACAATAATGAGCACCATTTTGAATTTTTTTTATTCAAACGGTTTCTATTATCCACCAATTCTTGGCCCATTTCTGCTTTTGATCAAATTGTGATCAGCCATAACAGCAAACTGTTTATGGCCAAAATTCGATCAATCGCTGAAACGGACCGAAAACTGACATTTAACAGGAACCGTTCAAATCATCAAATTAATGTGACAGGTTATTAGCAACCCAAACTTAATATGCAGTTATATAAAAATTTACTTTTCTTCCTCCTATACCTTGACAATCACTCTAAAATACACACACTATGCAATGAAAATGTCAATATGTAATTTTGTGTATTTGATAATAATTATTCATTTTTTGCAGGGTTCTCAACGTGCTTCGACACTGGGTAGACCAGCACTACTACGACTTTGAACGGGATCCATCTCTGCTGGACGCGCTGAGGACCTTCCTGGCCAGCATCACGGGCAAGCCCATGAAGAAGTGGGTGGAGAGTGTCATCAAGATTGTGCAGCGGAAGGTAAGAGATCCCTCCCTAAATGAATGAATCAATTGACAGCAGTCGATACATCGATCACGTAGTGCAAAGAAAAAGTTTTGAGAAAGTGCAGTTATGTTTCTGTTGTAGTGATTGGGGGCTATTTTTAATAAACTGAATAAGCAGTTGAGATTTTGATGTTCTTTGTAAAGAGGTTCGTTTGTGACTGGTTCACTTGTCGCAAGTTGTTTTTTAATCAAGGTGGCCTGCATTATATGGATTTGATCGTGCACAAGAAAAAACAGGGGAATCTGTTGAATGTGTAAACCGTCTAAGATTTGCCGATTTTATTTCCCTTATTTGATAGTCCACAGTCAGAGATTAAAATGTCATATATATATGCCTCCGCGAAGACTTACTAGGTTAATTAACCGCCTCGCGGTAAATGTGGATATTTTCCACATGACCTACAACAATATTTAGCATGAACTAGCAACTATGTTGTAATATTATGTACCTACTTACAATCCTTTTAAAGCTATTTTTGTAGCTCTGTTTATTCATGTTATATAATTATGCTAACTATATATATTTTTTATTGCTTGTGTAATGTATATTGGTGTTTAAAACTGTTTTTGTAAACTAAATAAATTTAAATTAAAAATGATAATCATAATCATTTTAAATTTTTAAAGAATGAAATAAAAACATCAAAAAATGTGTCATCTAATAATCATACCATCATAACCTTAATACATTTTAGCTGATGGCAATTTAACCAAACACTGTAATGGGCTGAAAATCTTGTTAACTGAAATCCCTGATCTCGGTTCTTCAATTTTTCATTGTGAATTTATCTTTCCAGAGTGGCTGTCTCGACCAGGCCAAGCTGGGCTCGCCCCCGGGCGCTGGCGGCGAGGGGGCGGACGCCGGGCCGCCGCCACCAGCACCCGCGCCGGCGCCCGTCTTCGACCGAGTTCCGCCACCTCTCGAGTGGCAGACTCGGCGACCCGAACGGCGTGGCTGGCATATCCTGGCCCTGCACCCCATCGAGGTGGCCCGCCAGCTCACGCTGCTCGAGTTTGACATGTACAGAACGGTCAGTCAATATTTCTCTAAAGTCTAGAACTGCATGCAACATTGTTAGCTTTTCACCGAATGGGACTTTTAGCTTGGTATTTTTACTACACAGCTACCTAAGTCTGATGAAACTATGGCCTTGGTAATGTTGTGAGGCTGAAAGGTGTAGGCAAGAGGAGGCTTGGGAAATACCTGGCTATTCAGGTCTGGTAACTAAACATAGCTAAAGCCATTTGACCTAAAGATTGCTTATGTCATTTTCAAATAACTGGACTCCTCTCCAAAAAAGCCCCGACAATTATTTGTAAATATGTCTCAAACTTACATCTTTGTCTTTCTCCAGGTCAAACCTTCAGAGCTGGTTGGCGCCGTGTGGACCAAGAAAGACAAGGAAACATCCAGCCCCAATCTTCTCAGGATCATCAAACATACCAACAATGTGAGTTGCTATCTTAAAATTAATGGCTAAAATCAACCACCACACAAGAGTTACAATAGGACTATGTTGTAAAGCTGAAGGGAGTGGGGTTAGGAAAAGGAAGGTTGAAAGTACCTGGCTATTCAGATTTGGTCACAAAACGTGGCTAAATCCAAATCAGCCAACATTTTGTGAATTTCTTGTGCATAGAAGATTCTGAGTCACCTTCCTCCACCATGACAATACTGATATTGTTACTCTGGAATGCGTTCCACTAATATTGATTGTTTTACTTTTATTTCAGTTCACCCGCTGGATAGAGAAGTCCATCGTGGAGGCGGAAAACCTGGAGGAACGCACGGCCGTGCTGTGCCGCGCGCTGGAGGTCATGATGGTGCTGCGCGAGCTGAACAACTTCAACGGCATTCTGGCCGTGGTGTCGGCCATGGCCAGCGCCAGTGTGTTTCGTCTCAAGTTCACTTTCCCGGTAGGTCTAGCAAACACCGTCTGTCTGTTCTCTCACTTGTAGAGAAGTCCATCTTTCATTAATTACACACTCATTGACTCTTCTCTCTCTGAAACTCGTAAAGAGATCAACCAGATCTTTGTGGATTTGACATTCGTATGCACCTTTCTCATGACTTTCCACAGTTTCTCAAGTTTTTAGAAACTGAAATGCTCGCCTCATCGGCAGAGAAGTTAGTCTAGACATGGCAATAATTTTGTCATGAATGAATTTTCTAAAGCAAGTCTTTCATTACAATGGACATTCAAAAAGACTTTGCGAGTCGTTCTTCTGAGGTTGGAACAGATGGGTAATAATTGTGTGACCCTAATTTTATTTACATTTTGCACTGCATTCGGTTATTTTTCATGTCCTCAAAAATATTACATTATTTTCTGTACCCGAAAGTCACTAGATTTTTTCCATGGCCCAAAATCACTAAGCTGGTTTTTGTACCTTAACCTGATCTACATGGCTGTCGCATATGTGATTCATCAGCAGCTAATCCTTTAAATAAATACATACGATATTATAATTTCTTCAAACGATTGGTATTCACTTTGCGGCATCATTATTAATAAATTAATCAAAAAATATGCTTGGTTTTCACCACTTCATAAATATCTACATGTTTTGAAAGCGATGCTTTCATCATCAGTATTCATATATTCCTGATGATGAAAGCATCGCTTTCGAAACATGTAGATATTTATGTATATTTATAAAGTGGTGAAAACAAAGTATATTTTTTAATTAACATACAATATTCACTAAAACACATTTGTTGTATCAATATGTGCCATTTGTTGGGATATATTGCATAGACCCTATCATAAAGCACAGAAAACAATTATAAAAATAATCCTTAGGCTACCTTTATTTACAGACTCTAACTTAATCTTTAATACAATGAGGTTGTTGACATTCGGAAGATATACACTAAAACAATCCTCACTCGTCTTTATACAAACAAACATAAATACTTCTTCAATAGATGTAATATTACTTTGTGGTGTCATTTTTAATAAAATGAATAAGAAATATTTTGTGTAAACCACTATTTAATATATAAATTACATCACGTTTTGGAAGCAAAGCTTCCCTCATCAGAAAAACATAAATACTATTAAAAAATACTAAACACTCGCATTGCTAGAAATACTAACAAAGATTTACTCCAATTTCCTGTAACTCATACTACAATGGAATTTTAGGTACTTTACGATAAGAATTTTCCATTCTTCGGATAACGTCAAAAAATCTTATTTAAAAAAAAAATTTCAAACAAAATGCGAAAAATTGGATTAAAAATAATGATAGAACCTTTACCGGTGCACTCACCCAAATTTAAAGTTATTGATTTAACCATTGACTTGGAAGGCAGTGTCCTTTGTCAATTGGGAAAATTTTAAGTATAGAGCTATTATTTAAATTGATTTGATTATTAACGAGTTTACTATTAGTTTGTTTGGCTTTCCTTATCTCTATTGCCGCTAAATTATCTAGTAGCGAAACCCCATCGCCAATAAGTATGTAAATAAAAAAATAATTAAAGTGATTTTAAAAAGATATTATTATTGAAGCGGCCAGTGTTGTAAAGGTTAAGGTAATAAAACAATTTTTCACTCTTTTCAATAATATATTGATGAATTAATTTAACCTACTCTGTCAACAGATGCTTCCTGCCCGTCTGGAGCGAGCCCTAGAGGAGTGTCGGGAGCTGAACTCGGATCACTTCAGGCGCTACCAGGAGAAGCTGCGGAGCATTAACCCGCCCTGTGTGCCCTTCTGCGGAATGTACCTCACCAACATTCTTCACATCGAAGACGGGAATAAAGGTAATATCAAACACTCATTAGTTTTATTAACAAAATTTCTTTATTTATCGATTGACGTAATCTCTAAAGCAATTTGTATTTAACGAAACCCAAACCTATTTGTTCCATGATGCTTTCTGTGTCCTGTTTGAACAAACTGATGGAAATATAAACTAATCATTTGTATTCAATCTTCTTTTCCTCCTATTAATGTGTCTGTAATGTTCAACCAATCCCACACTTTCCCCATTCTTTCCCTTCTCATTTTTCCATCAAGAATCCACCTGTCGAGTCAGATTTCTTTCGTTTAGTTCACTTTAAAAATGGAAAACATATTATATCAACAAAGTACACCTACACCAATTTCGCTTCAAAGATAAAATTTTAAATTCTCAAGATTATTTATTTCAGTTTTACGTCGTTCTTATTTCACATTTTCTGCATACATTCCATCATCATATAAATATTTCCCCCAATTTAAGTTTTCAAAAAAAAAATTTCCCCCGGTTTTACGTCAGTTTCATGCTGACTCGACTCTACTTGAAAATATTGCCTAATCCCAAAATTAGACTATCTGGATTGAACCCTTTTTTTTAACAGAAATGTCATAACAAATACGTTTTGTATGAATTTGGTCAATGTTTAAATGTTATTGAAAGTGTGGAAAAACGTCAGAAAAAAGGTCAAATATTAGGGAATAAATGTACGCAAAACGTAAATTAAAAGGGTGAAAGAGCAAGCTCTCTCTCATAGTAGATTCCAGACATAAAACCAGGAAACTAAATATAAATTTTATTGGTAGGTAAAATTCTTTTATAATTAACGTTTTTACGCCACGCCTTTTATTAACATTTTTGATAGTATGCATTTAAATTGTTATTTATTCTCTTTTTCCTGTAAAATCGTATTGTTTTTAGAATTACTAACTCGCAAAAAATAATAGAAAATATATTAACACCAAATACAGACTAACACCGAAACTACTCAACTGCGCTTAAAACACCTCACCCGAAAATAATTTTTATTTTTTTCATCAATTTAATATAATGTAATTTATTATTTTGTAAATGAAATCCTCAGCACGGGAAATCCCAGTGAGGATATCATTATTTATTATTTTGTTATAAAAAAAAGGAATATAATAAAACATTATTATTATTATTATTAATTCCCATTTATTAACATTTTTAACTGCGTACCTATCTCACAATATATCGAGTTTGAATTAAATAAAATGGCTGTGAAAAATTATCTGATCAATTTAAAAATCACATATTTATCCCATAAATCACCACTTTATTTCTTCTTGCAGACTTCTTGCCCAACTCGGAGCTTATCAACTTCTCCAAGAGGCGAAAGGTGGCGGAGATCACGGGAGAAATCCAGCAGTACCAGAACCAGCCGTACTGCCTCACCGTGGAGCCGCGCCTCAGGGTGAGCCCCAGCATTATGTACCTGTGTTCGATCTCGAATCTTCTCCGTGGTGCTAATGTATGGTGTCTCGTATAATTTCAGGGTTTCCTGGAGACCTTGGACCCTTTCCCCGGCAGAGACGACAATGAGATAAGAGACTACCTGTACAGCAAGAGTTTGGAGATTGAACCCAGGCACGCCAGACAGGCACCTAGATTTGTGAGTATACTTTTACCCTTGATGTGATATTTTAAATAATTTTTTTTTTTTTTTTTCTTAATTGGTAAAATGGGCAGCTATAAACATAAACACTGAGATTTATAGTACTGACTTCTTCATTTGGCATAACTTTTGTTAAGGAGTCAGTAACCCGCTGTGGTATCGAACTCGGCACATCTGACTGCTAGCCGAGTGTTCCACTCACCACCGGGCTTTCGACCACCGTATCAGTCGAGTATTGTTATTAGTTACATAGTTGATTGTATTAACAAATATGTTTTTACATATTTGAAAAAAGCATTAAGCATCTTAGCTGTAAACCATTACTAATAAATCTTAGATGTAAGTCTAAAGCCGAGTCTCCTGCGACTGTTTTTTGAAAACTTCGTACGGGTTGAGGTTATGTACACTGAGCGAGCAAGTATCCACGTTGTCAAGTGTGGATTGTTGTGTATTACAAGTTCTTTAGTTTTTAGGTTATTTTATTTATTTTCTTTTAAACCCAACTAAGAGGGCCCAGCAAACCTCGGGAATAATTTTGGACAATTGTTGTTTTGAAACTCTTAAATGGTACATTAAGCTAGTGTATGAATCGCCAGTAGCCAGAAACCTTAATGTAATGCCAAGTCTCATTTCTGGTGAAATGACATCTCTTCGCCATGTTGAGTTTTTTTGCACATCATGACGTAAAATCAAAACCAGTTCTTCAAAATCGGTTTCAGAGACGCGGAAGAAATTGCCTTCTATTCTTAATTCCTGATAAATATTAAAATTTCGAGATAGTAAGTAAGGTCTAACTTGAAATCTGTGTTTTCTCCCTGATACAATGTCTACAATCGCTAAAACCGAAAGCACATCCTCGTCAGAACTCATTTTGACGTCTACACATAAAATATTTTGTTTTGAACTAAAACAAAACATTTTAGCAGGAGACGGGATGTGTATGAAAACAAATGTTTTTGTGTAATGTTTCGGAAAAAAGTTCGCAGGAGACGCGGCTTAAGTGATAAGGTATAGGTCAGTGAAATTATGTTGTAAAGCGCCCTACAGGTGATTTTCCAATGAAAACGGCGCTATAGAAATAATCCGTTTATTATTATTATTGAATCACTGAGCATTAAAGCAATCGAATTATATTAAATTGAAGTGGTTCAAAACAAATTTAGGTGTTTATATTTTTAATTTTTTTTTGTTTATTTATTGCAAATTTGTTAAGAAAGTAATTTTGACTCCTCCATTATTGCAGCAAACCCACTAAAACCTACTCAAATAGACAGCCGCTTTACCGGTGACATTGTTATTGCCTTTTGAGCAAATTTTTAACATCGATCACTTATTTTGATTTGTGGAAGCGGTCCTAAATAAAGAACTTGGGTAGGCTGTATCGGGGACGCAGCTATGGTGGGGTATGTGGAACGTTTTGTGCTTGCTACAGTGGATGTATGGGCACTTTGGCCTTCTGTCTTGCTGCCCAAGTCTCTTCACACTATTTCTGGACTGTACGTGTCAGACGCAGGGGCACCATTGCTTTCTAACTTTTTCTTTTTAACAAATTGTTTACTTGCAAGACTTGTAACTCAATTCCAATGTGAGCTCTCTCAAACGCAACCACTCCCGCCCGGATCGACAAACGTTCTGTCGAGCTAAGCCTCTGTGAATGCAATGCAAAATTTGTCTCCAATCGCGTCATGCGTGGCGCGACAACACCGCCATCTGCGCAAGCGAAACAATGCGTGATCGAGTAATGGATTTTGTATGGATCCCCTACTAACCAAAGTGAAAGACGTTTCATGTCAAAAAAAATGTAGTATACTTCTGTATACATAGAAATGTATTAATGTTTTAATATTTTACATGTGTTTCTACTTTTCAGCCGCGGAAGTGGCCCGAGCTGTCGTTGAAGTCTCCCGGCATCAAGCCTGCCCGGGCGCGTCATGGCCACATCTCCACCAACAGCGCGCCCGCCGCCGGCATTGTGAGCGGAGACTCTGCCGGAGACGATCAGAGCAGTGAGTGTCTGCCCTCTAAACTTTAAAATGCTATGTCACCTTGTTCATCCTGAACTCTAGCCCCCTTACCTATAAATGTTGTATAACTTTTACGCAGTGCGTAATGTCAGAATAGTGAAGAGCTCGACTTATTACCATGGCGTAGTTATGGCTATAACCAACACTGAAACCAGTGCGTAAGAATCTAATAAGTGAAACGGTGTGTATATAATCGCCTAAGACTTTACAGGGGGATAATGGGTAAATTTACGTAAAATGGGTCAATCACGGCAGAGATATATATATTATAACAGCATAGAAGTGTCTAACCTAACCTCGAAATATTAATATTTTTAATACTGACAATTCGTGGTGGAATTCCATTTTAAAATTGTTTTAATAAACCACTAACCACAGAAGATCTAAACACCTAGATGACTTATTCATTCTGATCGCACATATTGCCCAAATAGCTTAACCACCTAAAACTAAATTTAAAGTCACATAACAGCCAATTTTACAACAACAGTAACAGTTATAACGAGCAAGATGGGACCAAATGTAATTTTTCATTTTAACTGTTCTGCTGTATCCATACTGAATTCAACTTGGAGCACCTCCTTTTTTTATTCTTATTTACCTGATAAAGTCATCGGAGACAGATTAAAGTACTCATTTAACATTTTTAAACTATTTTACCGTCACATCTTTTGATAGGGCTCATTAAATAATTCTTTTCTACTTGTAGCTTTGTATAAAACTCACCTTCCTTCTTCCCCCTACAGGCACATCCCAACTCTCCCCAACAGCCTCCGTGTGGGACGGGGGCTCGGTGGCCTCCTTTGGCTCCATGGCCTCCCTGCAGCAGCAGGACGAGGAATTGTCTCCGAGGCCTAGAAACCGACCACAAAACAGGTACCCCAACCCGAATGACATTTATGTTCTGTATGTTATCCATTGTAAATAGCAGGAGACAGGCAGAAATGGAAGCGATTTCCTAGAGGTGGCCAGAACCCTCCGAGGGTTGTAGCGCTGATTATGATGATCCTTTCTAAATTCAATATACATTTTGTTTATTTTATTTTAAGATAAAAAAGCTGTGAGTCAGAATGTGAGATTCAAATTCGACCCATCGACTGCTTGCCAAGCATCCTACTCCCCAGGTACACCTAAATGTTTAAATCTTAACATTAACAATAATTGTTGATTTTTTTGTTTTGTTATTTTTCAGGCATTCAAGTATGAGCTCCATGTGCACGTTTGGCCCCGAGTCCACCTCACCCCGTCTACCATCGACTTCCATCACGGAGCTCTCTTCGCGTATGCTGGACAACTTCAGCAATGCCCCGCCGCCCGTGTCGCCCCGCCCCCTCTCCACTCTGCCCCGCGCACCCCTCATCTCCCCGCGCCTGCAGAACCCTGCCACCACCGCCCCCAACAAGGGCTCCAATGACGCTGGGGCTATGTCGCTAGCGAGGGAACAAACCCCGCCCCCCCCACCTAGATCCTTCCCCTCACCAGACCATCAAATGGTCGAGTTTAGAAACCCCAATGGCCCCAAATGGCCAACTTGGATTTCAGACTCAACGTTTCTCAATGATTCCTTACCACCAAGATTACAGAACATGTCCTGTGAAGAAAAACATCACAAGATCGTCAACGATATCATTTCTAACGCTGGCGGTTCTACTGACCCTGCGCAACGTACCCATAAACCTCCTGCACTGAGCCCGCGTAATCCCATCGTCGACGCAAATTCTTTCTACGGCACGAACAACAGCGTTTGGCACGTCTTCGAAAATGCGTACAAGAAGCAAATGAAGAGCAACGGAGACTGTCTAAACAACACTTCTGATGGTGACGTGAGAATGGGTGGAAAACCGCCAGCAATCAGCCCGAGGAATTGTAACAATCGGATGAGTAATGACGAAACTGCTGCGAGAAACAACTTTAATATGGAAGTTGACCGGACGACAAAACCAACACTCTTACCGAATAGTCGAACCAACGGTGAACTGAGCAGTGTCAGCGAAGGCGACAGTGAAGACCCTCCATTGATTTTGCCGCGGTTGCGCGGTTTATCGTGCAGCACTGTCGAGTCAATCAATTCCGCCAAAGAGCCGATATATTCCGGAATAAGCACAGTGAGTTCTACGGGTTCCAGCATAACGTCGAATCTGAGCAGCATGGCTCTCACTTCTACAAATGTCACGAATTCAAATATAACAGTTTCGTCTAGTGTGATCAGTTCTTCGGTGATTGGTTCGAGTAATTCAGGAACAGTCGGTGCAGGAGATGGTTGGAGCAATGAGGAGGACCAACCGCCCACTCCACCGGAACGTCCGCCGGCTCTCAGTCCGAGGAGCAACATTTATGGCAACAGTGGGCTGACAAAGCAGGGAAGCGTGGATGGAGAAGATTCTTCTACTTCTACACACAGTCAGAGCCCCAAGGTGTGCCCGAGTGACGTGTTTGGGAATTTCGGAAGGTAGGTTTTATTTATCTATCTTACTTAATTCAGGGTTAACCCCTACAATCAAGTTACTTTGTTGCTAGTGATGACTTTGTGAAAGAGATTGTCATGTTAAAAGGTCATACCACCCAAATTGTAATTGTACTAGGTAAATACAAGTATTTGACGATACAAAGTGTTTGTATGAAGAACAACAGAATCCCCAATCATTCGTATACGTAATTATCACACTGATTAACATGCGATTATTTATTCACTTGGGAACACTTTGACTTGATTATCTGGATATTTGTCAACTTCACAAAAATTCTTTCTGTAACTTGACGAAGGAAAAATCGATAACCAATTAATCCTGGTGACCAGTGAAAAAAGTAAAAATCCAGTAAATTCATTTAGACTATATATATATATATATATATATGCGAAATTAATTTGCCAACAGGTTCATGGAGACCTCCCCCAAGCTGCTGCCCACACAGGTCAGCAACGAGCTGTACCACCAGCCCCCGCTCAGTCCACACGTCAACGTCCCTAACTCCGTGCAAAACTACGAAAGGTAAGCACTAACATTTAGGCCTGAGTCATACCTGTTCTTTTGTGATATTGCCTAATCTTGATATATTAGTTTGCCGTTATTGCATTATTTTTACCGTTCCCAGATGTTAGTGTAATATCATTCAGGTATTCAGCAGAAAAATTTGGCAGATTGCCAATCAGTGGAAGTTATGTAAAGTGACTTATTTTCAAATATAGAATGAGTAGAAACGAGGTTTTGCGACTTTTTGAAAATTGACGCACACAGGTCGTATCGATGTCCAGATATTCGGATATCACATATCGATGTCCCGATATTCAGATATCACATATCGATATCCAGATATCGCATATCGATATTTAGATGTCATTTATCGATTTTTAGATATCACGTAACAATGTCCAGATATTCAGATATCACATATCTATATCCAGATACCATATATCGATATTCAGATATCTAATATCGATATTCAGATATCAGAATATATGACGCAAATGTGAATGGAAGAAGAAGCCGGGGATGTCCGAGGAAGACATGGCACGATCGAGTTAAACAAATACTTGAGTCGGGCCATGTCAGAAGTCGGAATGACAGAAGAGAATGTATGAGATGATGTATGAATGTGAATGAAGCAAGAAGTGTGTGCCAAGATCGAGTTGTTTGGCGGTCCGTCCTCTCTCCCTACCCCTGTAAGTTAGTTACATATCGATATCCATCAATCAGTATTCAGTAATGGATACCAAAATATCACTTCCACACTCGGAACGGTTAGAACGCTAATATCTAAGGAGTCAGTGTCTAAATCTGATGTCTTGCAGTATTATAATATGCCTACGAATGTATTAGATTCAGCCCTACTAACATTATCTTACTTTGGGTGAAATTGAACAGATAAAGTCGTTTCAATTTTGTTGAGAGGCCTTTTATAAAATGACATCAGTTTTCTTTGAATTCATTATATGCATATCACCCTTATAGCCATTATTTGTTTATTTCCTTTACTGGTGATCTGTACCAAAATTCTAACCGTTGGATTTCTTATGATCTAGGCACCACGGCGTGACAGTGAGCACGGCGGCCTTCAGCTTCCCCAGCCGACCCGCCGTGTCTCCGAGCTGGCAGGGCTGCCTCACAACCCCCCGTCCCTCCCCCACCATGACACAGTCGCGTGAGTATTCATTTTTAGATCAACGTTATTCATCATGCGCTTGAAATATGACATGTAACTGTCAAAAAACACTTTCCTTACTTATTTCAAAAATATGAAATAATATATTGTGTAACTGTTTTGTGTATTTATTGTATGATGTGCGTTTGTTTGTTTCCAGTGGGCCCCGTGCCTCACACGCCCCCTCCCCTGCCTCCCCGCAGGAGAAGGGACTCCACCCCCTTGGCCCCGCAGCCCTCCCCTACTGCTACACAGGTAGAGAATACTCCTTCAAGTTATATTATATGAAATCAACCCTTTTCTGCTTTCAATCATCAATGGTGTTCAATAGAATTAAGTTAGAAAACAATTCAAATCCTGAATTCTGTGAGGTTTCCACATTTATAATATATATACCAGAAAACGCATACTAAATCAGTTTTACCGGTAATAAATTATTATTTTAAAAACCCGTCCAAATTAGAATGGGATGGGAGTAAATAAAATCATATAAATAAGTCGTCATAATGTCGATTAACCGCAGTTTGAAAATGGTCTTAACCCGGAGGATCCGACCAACTACATATGTTAGTGAAATTGTCCTACAAACCGACCCACTACAATAGCAGTATGGAGAATTCGTCATGTTCATCTCCAAATATTGAGTTAATTGACTAGTAAATGTTAAGATTCATACGATTCATACTATAAAACCGAATGTTTTCTACCATTGCCGTCAAAGAGTTATACCTTTTTACTTAGTCATTTTTTAATTAAATTAAAAATGTTAATGAAACTTTCAAATCTCATTGAACTTTTTTGGCCAACGCATACAGTTTCGTGATGCTTTATGAGAACCGTGTAGATATTTCGATTATACTTGAAACTTAGGATTACATAACAGATAATCAGTGACTAAAAACCTAAAATTAGATTTAAAACAAAATAATTCAACATTTAAGAATGCAATAAAACAAAATTTGTAACTGAAAACCTGTTTGGTGGACCTGCATAATTTTTTAAAGAAAGACCCAACATTTCAGAAATTCATGCAGTTCCGGGCAACCAATTCATTAGCACGTTCATTGCTGACACCGCGCGTCACGCGTTGACAGTAATTTGACCGGCATGCGCGCTACGCGCGCATTGTTTCTTTTCCTGTCTAAAACATACGCAGCCATGTGGTTTTGAGTCGCCATAATAAATAAAACATTACACATTCCTCTTTCTCGTTTTCTTTCTGAAAAAAAAACAGTAAATTATGATGTCTATACAATATTATGCTCATGTAAACACTCCTTTAGTTCGCTCGACCTTTCAGTCAAATGTTCTCAGCATGGCATTAATATGTACGAATTTTAGTTAGCAATGAACGTGTTAAAGTCCTTCCCGGTACCTAGGGGTTAAACGCCGAAACAGCTGTCACAATAATAAAAACTAAAAATACTTGCAGAACTTAATAATAACATTATTAAATTTGATTTACATTCAATTTAAAAATATATATAAATGGAGTTCTACGAATTAAACACAAAAACATAATATCTTATTGATAAATTAACAAATTTCAGTAAAATTGTAATCACAAGACACTTCTTCATTCACAAGGGTGATTCAATCTTGCTAATCAAATGCTATTTTAAATTGAAATGTGTTTTGAGCCTCCAGCCTCTGGACTCCAATTCAGTGACTAAGAAACATGACTTCGGATCTGAAACTTATCGAATTAACTAACCAATAAAACATGCTATTGTAACAACATGAATAATCCTCATTTGTTGCAGGTACAGGGTGTTCCCCTGCCCCCGCCTCGCGGAGGGGGCTCGCCCCCCCCGCTACCACCCCGCCCCACCCAGCCCCCCGCAGCCCTGCTGCGCCCGCACCACTCCGCCATCCTGCAGCGGCGACACCACACCGCCAACAATAACAATAACAAGTAAGTTCATTACTAAATCAATGGCTCAAAACCGAAATATTGTATCTCCGTAAAATTTTTTCCAGAATAAACTAAGGTGAAATTTGATTTTAACGCGTTGAAATATGTACATTGATATTCTGTAGTGAGTTAGAGATGCCATATGTTTACATGTACACACATTTGGGTTGTCCTTATTACGTAATTTATTTTTTTCCAAAGTGGAGATACAACTTTGCTATTCTTTTGTATAACATTGAAACCTGGACACTAAACCAAGCATTGACGCGGAAAATAAGGGTTTGAAATACAAATAAATAGGTGCGTCCTCAAAATAGAGATTCTTCATTGATTGCTCAAAAATTGCTAAATTATTCAACATTTAAAAAGAAGAAAACTCTTAGAGCGTTTGGGGGAATTTTGTCAAATTTTCAATGTTAATATTCAACTTCTGTTCAATTCTGTTAGTATTGCATTACGGTCCAGTTGTTTAAAAGTGCTTGAATAATAACTACTTGAATGGAGCTTTCACAGAACTTTAATATTTTACTTTGAAATTTTGACGAAATGTTGAATTTCCCCGAAACAACCCGCCCTTAACATCTTAGATCACATGTTGAGAAGCGACATATACAAAATTACCCTACTAATAATCTCGGGAAAGAATTATGCTGTAAAAAAACTGGTCGATCGCGGAGTAAAATTTAGTCGAACCTATTAATTACGATTGTGAATTTGAAATATAGTTATTATTTTCATCTTTAATTTTAACAATCATGGATGAAAAATTTTATATCCTGGTCGTACGACAAATTGGTTGTGCTCGATTATGTTTTAAAGAACTGAAAAAAGCTAAAATTCTTATGAGATTCATGTTAGAAGTAGACCTCCATGAGAATTAAGGTAAAAAGTAGCTCCCTACCTCAATAAGGTTGGGATCCCTTGCAGTAGACGTAGACGCTGCACGCCATGCTTTCGAAAACCTTTGTGACTGATGCAAGTGCAGTTCAGGATCAAGCACCAACTTGGAAAAGCAAAAGGCATCAGAAGAAGAAGCTTCAACCATCAATTTTTTAACAAAATGTTTGTACCAAATTGTACCCATTCCCAAAAAAAAATTCACGACTCTACCTTTCTTTATTTCCAGTTTTCCGCTGAGCGAAGGCGGCCAAATACCCCGACTGCCCCCCAAGCCGCCACCCACCACCGTCTTCCTGTCGCCCAGCGTTACGCACGCCACGCACGAGAACCAATAGCGCCGCAACCCTGCCACTAAACACGCGACTTAATGCCACAACCAAGAACACACAGACACTTCTTCAAACTAATTCTTGGAGCGCATAAAACGATATCACTGACATTACAAAGGTGCAGTCCCGCTGTAATGGAGTATATAACAAATACCGTTAAGTCTTACAGCGCGTCAAAGATGAGATGAAATTACTACGATAGGATTTACATTTCCTTCAAGTTTTGATATATCAGTGGGTTTATTTTAAATCTCTTCAAGCAATTTCAATGGTTGATTTTCAAGAATCTTTCTTAAAATTTTGTTAAATTTTATGCAAGTGGTATGTAGTGAAATGGCGCAAATTGTAATCAAATACTGTATGAGTTCACAGGGGACTTTGTTTGCTTCTTATTTATACATGGATTATTTACTTCCTTTCAGAACAAATGGCCCTTCTCAGCTACGTCCGTAATGATGGGTAACATAAATTCAAAACCAATGCAAGTCATAAATCTTGAAAATGATAATGAAATTTTTTGAAACGTTTTCCCCAAGATTCTCTATAAAGAAGTTTCTTTAAAACATACTTTAAAAGGGTTTGATAATTTCTATATCTTACGTAATTATAAATTTGAAAAGAAAGTTTATTTCGGAATGGCACAACATTCTAATACACCCCATTAAAGTAAGGCTATAAAATAAGACTACCGCGTCATCGGTCGCTTTCCGCCTACGAAATAGTGCTGACAACAAGCTGTTATTTAAATGCCACCATGAAATGGTGCGTTGTGTAGATAATTATTGTAATAATATTTTAAATTCCATCAAACAGTTACTGTATTATGTACTTTTTTATTATTATTTGGAAGTGTCAAAAAAAACATTAAAGTTTGTCCTACCGCTTGGAAATCAATGGTGGAATTAAATCTAAGGATATAAATGTACGTAAATAGCTGTAACAACCTATAAGCGTTAAATTTCACGTTAAGTCCTATTCACGTCGATTTAGCCACGCGGTTTTTACCCTGGGGGGCTACCGACAACACCTTCCTCTGTAAGAAAGAGGCCTACATACTGATAGGCACGATGGCCGCCGATCTTATTCAAACATAATTTCTTATGCTGTATTGTTTATACATTTACTACACAAGTTCGTATCTTAAAAAATAGGTAACGAAATTTAAATGTATGAATTTAAACAAGATGCCTGTGCGTCTACCACGCTACCATGTCTAGAGACGCTGCCAGGGTCTAGGCATCTATATGGAAAGGTGTTGTTGCTACCCTTGAAACTAACTAAGTCTAGCTTCTAAATTTCATTTTTGATCAACTTTTGTCGTTTATTTAAGTTTAAAAAGAAGAAAATATGAATAAAAATATTTATCTGCCCCAATTAACTCTTTGTCAAATTGTAAATATCAAACTGACAAGTGAAACTATTATTTTTACGAGATGTGTGTCCCGCACGAAGATTGTGGTAGATTTTATGGTTTCATACTGTGACAATTTAGCAATGTTAATTTAATTTTTTTTTTCAAATCATATCATCACATCTTTACAAAAATGATCAATAAGCTTGACGATGCCAAATGCCTCTTCTAACTGTCAAGGTTTTATGCTTTTGCGATGAAAACGAAGCCAGTCCGTGACCGTAATGAAGTTTGGCGCAAACCGTTTTAAGATGACCCTGACAACTAAAACTAAACAAAGCTAAGCAGATGATTTTTAACATTAAAATTTGTATCCGATTCGTAACTAAAATGGTTTGGCGCTGATACTAACTGTGCGGTTTTCTCGCATTTATATATTATTATTTCATGAGAACATAAATTAACCCTTACGACTCCATTATTTTTTAATATTTGTTGTCAGCCAACTCTAATTTAAATAATGTCAAAATACTAATTTATTGATAGGCAGTTACAAAAAGGTTATTTTATAGTAAAACAAAAATGGAAAAACAGTCAAAATCTTATTAAAATGTGAATTTAAATGTTTTTTTATCGAATAATCACCAGAAACAACGTCAAGTGTCAAGTTTTGCGTGTGAAAATACACCGTGCGCACACGTCTTATCTTGTCGGCCGCCAGCCGACAACTGAGTTGTAGCCTACATATAGTGATGTCGGCTGGCACCCGACAAAGGAGTGGTAAGGGTTAATATCCAACAGTCTCAACAAAAATTATTATTTGTTGTATCGTGAACGTCTTGAACCAGTTATTTGGTATTGAAAACCTAACCTAACCAAAATATCATGACTGCCGCATCTCTCAGGGTGGGATTTAGTCCCCACAAATGTTCTCCACCATCTCCAGTCCCTAGCTAGTCCTCTCCAGTCTTCAGGCCTTCCCATTCTCCAATCATCTTCGGTTTTTCTTCTGGGTCACTTTCACGGGGTTACCCACTTATTCATGATTATCGACTCCCTGCCATCCGGCATTCTTTCCACTTAGCCAACCCTTCAGTCTTTCAGTCTTTAAATCAAGCCTAACATAGGCGAAATTTACAAATTTTTGAACGCCACCGAACTTATCTAATCAATAGCTCCGTCCTGACTCTGAGAGGCGTGCGACGCATGATCTAGACAAGTGCGGGAAGCATCAAGCAATTGTCAAACATTAATGCAGAGGCCCGAAATATTATTACGGAAACAATTGATTTCGTTGGCCCCTTAGATTGCAATTTTTTTTATTATTGGTTGAGAACTGCCTGGAACGCTAGGAGCGCGGTGTGTAGACGACTAATGTGGACTGTTTTTTATATCATGTACAGATGTCGAGTTATTGGCACGAGACGTTTTTATAGTTGTGTGATATGGGAAAACATGTAATGTTCTGACTTAAGCACATCGTTTGAAATGCAAAATGGCAGATCAACAAACATAGTGAGTTGCAAAACCCACCGAAGATAGTCGCGAAAAACTGTTTGGAAGACCTTGAATACCAAAAAAATTTACATTTCAATACGTTATTCTTTTGGTATTTAGCAAAAAAATATATATGGATAACACTTTTTGAAAATGTTTCAAAACAAGCGAAAATTTCCATGGCAGGTTTTGTAACTCCAAAACCCATCTTATATGTATTTTGTGAATTTCTCCATTTTGCATCTCGGATCGTGTGCAACAATGAAAGGAAGCATTCCGTTTCTGATATAATCCTGCTGCCTAACTTTAGTGTTGTAAAAAATATATAGATGGCAGTTTATTATTATTAAAAATTAATTTAAATCTTGTGTAAATTATATTATTATGCTTTTATATAAATTATATGTTTAAAGATAGAAACAAACTACTATGTATGTGTGTGTGTGTGTAAATAAGATTGTTGACTCATTAATAATTTAAGTGATATTTTCTGTAAATAATGTGGAATAAAATTCTAGTGTAAATATTGATCATACTATAATTAAAGGATGACCAGATTGTTATCGCATTAAGGGAACAGTCTTCTCATTGAAATGCTGTATTCTTAGCTGGTACTCTGACCTAATAAAATAAGATATCATTGTATTTTTGTTTCACGGAGGCGGGTATTTTGGATTCATCCGAAGTTGGGAGAGGGATATCTGCCTTATCGAAGCGATGAGTCTTAAGAAAAGTAATGTTTCATTAATTAACACATTTGGTCCCGTAAAAACAGTCGTCAAGTTGTTCTTTAGCTTATAACGATAATTAAAAAATCGTATTAGCGGAGAAAACAAAAAAATATACGTACATATTTACACCTGCAGACTGTTCTCTCAAATGGTGAAAAATGGCAAATTTGGGTACCAATGTCATGAGTTACTTCCAAGAAATTATTAATGTACATAAATACAAACAAATCTTATTTTTCGGGCAACCTCCGTAGCGAAATGGCTGAACACTCTTATTTGGAAATTGCGGGTTCAATTCCAGCTTAAAGTGCAGAAAATATATCCGTGTAGGTTTTTAAAAAGTGGCCTCACAGCTTTCGTAAAGGAAATTGCAAATTTAATAATGCGTATATATTATACACCTGAAATTTGCCATTTGTCCACGGTGATGTGAGTTAGTCTGGAATGTATCAATCGCGAACTTCTTTACCAAACTACGCCGATTTTGAGTTAATACCAGATAATATGTGGAAAAATTGAAAACACTGCATTATTCAATTGCATTGCGAATGTAGCTAACCGGAATGGTGGTCTTTCGCCAAGGCAACACTGAGAGTATCTTCCACCCTGGAACTTGGTATAAACATAGGTACACCATTTTTATTTCTATATGAGGTAAAACATGGCCCTGGGTCAACAATCTTGGAAGTTCAATTTCTATTAATTGTTTTTTAATGTAACTTTAAATTCTACTCACTCAAAACAAGCTTTTCATAGTTATCCAATTTTCTTTATATAGCCGTGAAATCTGAAATTTGAGATAACTTTTTTTATTCAATAACTTAATTATGTTAATCTTTTAAAAAATTGCAAAGATGTTAGCTTTCGGTACATTCAAGTTTATTTCACATCACCGTATTTTTAAAGTGATAATTTTTTTTATTTCACACCCGCGTAAAGATGAGGTGTTTTTTTTTATTTTTTTAAAATAATATTAATGTGTAAATTACGAGATGGTGTATAGATTTGTATGGTGTAATTTAAATGTTAACTGAATATATTATGGCAATATTTAAAATTTTATAATTATATTACTGTAAACAAAAGATGTTTAAGGACCACATTTAGCGATGGGTGTGTGCGTAGTCAGATGGCACGGCATCTCTGAGAGGGGTTCATCCCTCCCAGCGGATCCGCGCAGGCTGATGATTATAATGCTTTGATAAATTGACAGACAAAAGCGTCTAGTGACTCGACTTGCGTTGCGCAAACCGAGTTTGAATTTCGCAATGGGTACCGACTCGTATATTATTTTCATAACGTACCGAAGATACTCTCAGTATCACCGTGGTGAAAAACCACCGTTAACATTTTAACCTTTTCAAAGTCGTTTCACATGTTTTAGTGAAATTTCATCGATCACGTGTGCGACAGCCGCATAGATTGCATTAAACATTGCTCGTTTGTTTTTATTTGTGTTTAGTGACTGAATCTGAATAGCCAGGTGCTTCGTAACCTTCGTTTATCCCCTACTATGCACATTCCCAACGATAGATCCATTGGCTCCTGCCAATTAAATTCCTGCATATTTAAAAAAATAATCTGATCTCTTTTGAAATAATATTTTAATCAACACTCAACTTTAGAGCTTACTTTTCCCACAAAAAGACACGGCACAATCAAGTGAACCAAATATGTACTGACAAATCTGTTCAAAATAGTCGGAAGATAAATGAATGTGAAAGGAACAAGAAAATGTGGATGCCAAGACAAGATGTTTGTAGCATCTATCCTTTCTGCTTACTCCTGCAGTAGGTTTCACCGAGAATCACTCCGACAAAAAGCGTCTGCCAGTACCCGCTGCTGGATTCAAACTCGATTTGCATAAATTCTTGTCCAGGACTGTAGAAGATCTCAATCTGTTAATTCTGAGTCGAAACGTACAGTATGCATAAAAACACAGACATATATTATACAAAGGAAAACTATTGTACATTTTAGAAATGAAATATAATTGTTTATATATTATATCTATGTTAGATAATTTGTTATATGTAAAGTGCATACGGACAGTGGCAGAATGTTTCTTTTAGATGGTTTATATATAAAAAATATATATAAATGAAATACATATATTTTAAAATAAATGGATTCAATTAAGAACATACGTTTTAAGTGCTTTGTTTTATTTATAATATTATATGTTTTGATTTTTTTTATTTATTTTTTATTGTATAATATTAATTACATATAATGGGAACTTGTACCCGCTAAGCCACTGCAAGTAGCTTGTCAGCACGAGTTTACTTCAGCAATATTATATAATACAACAATAAATACAAATGTAGCGCTAAATTAGAACAATGTAGGTGCATGCGTGTTGTGATCAATGTACACAAGTTGGAAAAAATATTTTATTATACAGTTTGGTTATTTACCAGTCCAATTACATAATATTGATTAAAATAATATTATAAAAATATCAAAATATCAGCAAGTATTAAACAAATCGAGAAATAATAAAAAAAAACCAGTACTACAGTTTTGTTACAGATAGGATAGACTTAATATAATTGTACCAGACGTATTCTGGCACACAAGCGAACTGTAGAGGCCGACTGATCCCAATCTACGGAGTGAGGCTGGGGGGGGGAGATATCACTCCTACCGTTCCTTTTGCAAGGAGGAACGGTACTGACGACAACGACTTTTGTTAATCTTGTCCGAGGCAGTTGCTTATTGGGTTCAGTCCGAGGCAGTAGTCCGATGGGGGTAAGCAGTGGTCAGAGTGAAACAAGGCGAGTGGTTCAGAAGTCAGAGCGGGCGGCGGGCGGTCAAATGCTAACTGCCGGAAACTGGCATTTGCAGGCTATTTATGGCGGTCTACCAAGCGCAGACCGCCGGTGCCATGTCTGATGCCTGGCAAGTCTGTCTCCCTCCCACCAGCCATACCGCTCCAACGCTTTTATTCAGTCATTTCAGTTTGAGTGGTCTGGGGCGAACAAGCTCGCCAGACCGCCCGTTACATATATTAACAAACAATATTTATTTACTACATGTGTGCCGCGTCAAACACTCCGGGAGAGGCGGGACGTCCGATACAATAATAGTAACATTAAAATAATTTTGATACCCGCAGCTATCGAAGAGACCATCACATTTGTTCAATAGACAGTGTGAAAAAAGCAAAATAGCGTAAATACAGCAGATATCAAGGAGCTATACAACCAAGGAGACCGTCATATTTGTTACCATCAATACACAAGGTTACTTTCCAAAGGCCAACACTTTAACATCAGTGAGAATTTCGTCATAGACCAATTGTTTTTTTTTAAATTCGTATAGCAACTTGTTAAATATAAATAGTACAATGTATTCAAGGATTCGTTGACCATATTTATTTTTAAATATTGGCGCTATCATTCCTATATTTTGTGTTGAATTGTGTATTGTGTATGATCCACCACTGCCTTATACGGGCTGTCAGATATATGTTGCAGTAGAATTTTTTGCCACAAAAGAGCACGAACAGGTAATACATTAATTGATTTGTACATGATATCAATATCTCGCCTTTGCTTAAATACTGTTTTTACTTACTAGCAAATTTACCATGGCGTTTTGAATCAGCTGTAAATGTTTTATGTTGGTCTTACACGAGTGTCCCCGAGAAGTTATACCATACCTTACGGTCGATTCTGCTAGAGACAAATAAATTAGTTTTATAGTTTTTATAGGCACATAAAATTTTACTTATAGAGTCTTCCTACAATGGCTCGAAGGCGCTTACAGAGGTTGGAAATTTGTATGTCCCATTTCATGTTACAATCCACCGTAACACCTAGACACACATACTGGTTTACTAATTCGATACTTGTACACGCGCAGGGCTGTTTGACATTATTGTGAATGCAATCAAAGGAATGGGATATGATTACAGGTGCCTCGCTGTACCTTGCATGCAGGGATATTATATGCATCAATTTAGTTTTTTTAGCATTAGACCAGTAGTAGAGTCATGTGACCATTTTAGTAAAGAAATAATGTCTAGCTGTAACAATTTCAATGTAGTATCCAAATTTTCATACAAGTGCTGTATCATCAGCGTATACATAACCCGTCTTACTTATAATGAATCCTTGTTCCGCCATTATAGCGACGGTATAGCTATGCAAGCAATAGGGCCCTATACCCCTTGTGTTAAAATCGTTACTTATAATAATATTTATGCCAAGAATTGCTTTACCGATGGTTTATGGATTATGATTTTTTTTTTATCACTCTTCTCCAAACCTTAAAAACACGACCAATTTCGCAGGTGGTTTCGTGTTGCAAACTTCACGTTTCTTTAGATGTCCATAATATGATTATTTTAAATATTTTGTAGCGCTGGGGTGCGCACATTGCAGAACGGTGAAAAGAATGTTATGATGTTTTTATTACATAGGAAGATTACTCAGTTATGAAATTTCGCTTTACAACCTTGATGTAATTAATACAACTCTTTCACAAATTCGTTTGCGGATTCGGGACATGACACATCAATTAACTTCCCAAGTACCTATGTAAACAGTTCCTTATGGCACAAAAAATCCGTTGATATTTTTCTATCCCGTCTAAAATCGCGCTTTATTTATCATTAAGCAATTTCCAAAGCGAAATTTAAAATTTCAAGACCACTTCGCTCAGCGGAGACAAGGAGTATTGCCATTATTGCCAAGTCAAAAATAAAAACTCGTTTAATATTTTTTTTCCGTCAGCCACACTACTGGGCCACCCGATCGTCTGGAAGGCACTTTAGACTAAATAAATATTTTCCTGAAGAAATTGCCAGTGCAATAAAATAATGCAACTAAAGACTTCCCATTAATTCAGTAATTCCGAAAATTACCTTGTTCTTTTCTTCAATAAATAATTCTTTACGATTCTGCCAGAAAATCCATTATCTTGTAAATCCCGTTACATACAAAATCTCCCATTTCCGAGGCACTTCAATCTGCTAGAAATGACGGGAAGTACATCACGATGGCAACACTGCAATGCACATCATTATATCAATCATTTGCACTTCGAGTGTTGAACAATATGGACGACTCTGACGAAGATATTAATATATATAGTCTTTTTTTAAATATTTTATTTCATTGTATTTGACCCATTTATTGCAGTTGCGCCAGAGAGAGAATCTTCATTCTTCATTTGTTATTTTTTTATCAGGGTATAAAGCCCATTAATTCGATGTGGCTATTTACACGCCACACCAGACTTAGCCAGCCGAGGAATTGAACTCACGACGCCTGGACGGGACCCGGATGCGATGCCAACTCAACCACTGACCGGTCAAAAATATAACTGACCAACATTAAAAAAACAGGATACTGAGGAATATATATAAGCCAAAATTGTTACTACAAGCTGTGTGTGTCTTGTCACATTAAATATAGGCCTAAAAATCGCTTGGCAAGCAGAAGTCTAGAAATGTTTTTTGAAATAAGCGTGAAGAGCGGTTTTTATTTATTTTGTGAATAATTTGGTAAGAAAGAAGAAAAGTTCATTGAGAGAAACTGTCACAAATAATCATTTCTAAAAAACAGTATTTAAAAGAATTTGTTTCTTATATGCGATCATATTTTTAATGAAAAAATATATTATTTAGTAGTTAACGCTTATATATTTCATAACCTAATTAGCAATTTTATTTTAATTCTAATTTATCCAAAGCATTTTTTTTTGCCTTTCGTGCCCTTCAACCGTTAGAGCGCGCGGTCCAGCGCCATCGCGCTGTAAGCTTTAGTTGCATAAATTGTGACACAGCGCTATAGCGCTGCAGTTTTCAGTGTGCTTTTTGTCATCCTCGTGAGAGCACGTGTTCAATTTGAGCGTGGTATATTGCGGTTGGCGCGTGTCTTGTATTCATTGTTTATCCTGTTAAAATAAATACACCCTAAAGTGAATCAATATTTTTCACCATGTCGGAAGTTAGTTCTATTGTGGATCGTAAAATATCAAATGACAGCGGCACTACGGACGACAAGACCTTTGTTCCCATAAATGAAGACAGAGATGACGGAAATGACGTTATTGTACATCGCAATAAAAGATTGCGAATAGAAAGTGAATTTTCGGATTCATTTTCAAAAACACAATTGTGAAGTGAAATAATATTATATTTTTTTGTAGTTGTAAATGTGTAGTTTTTTAATTAGAACTATACTATTCATAAAATTTCATTATTTATTAGTATAATTTTAAAAAAATATATTAAAATTGATTGATATTTGATATTTTAAGTTATTGCATTTTTATTGAATACCATACTTTTTTAATTTAAACACAGATTATAAGGAGAGGAATATAATTAAAAAAACATAGTGATTTTATCTAATTTATTTACAAATTGTGTAGATTTAAAATTCAAAAATACATAATTATAAACATAAATCAATAATCAATCATGCTGCGACGATGTTATTTACTTTAGTACGTAATACAGAGAATATATTGCGTTAGTCACCAAAAAAATTAGATGGTGTGTCAATTGGTAAGTTGCCAATTTTTTTAAAGAAGGACAAACATACCCTAGTTACGAATAACCTGACAATATTCGAAAATCTCCTACCACCATCGAACTAGGTGGAAGATGTTGCTTGTGTCGTGATGGAGAACTTAGCCAGTCGAGGAATTGAACTCACGACACCCGGGTGGGACCCGAACGCGATGCCAACTCACCCACTGACCGGTCAACGACTGAGTTGGCTACTTTAGATATAGCAAAGAAATTAGAATTTTAAATAATAAAATTTGTGTCGCAATTTTTTGTATAAAAAAGGATACATGTAATAGAGTTATGTATATATAGAAGGAGATTGAATAATAATTTTTTAATAGTAAAAAATACAAACCTGAAAATTTTCCCCCCAATATTACAGATGTAAAACTTGAAAAAACGTAACATTCATGGTTTTGAATGCGCAAAGTTACTGTATCCAAGGGGTACTGTATATATATTGTCTAATTCAAATAAACGCCAACAACTTAATCTCAAAGCACAATTTTGAGATATCGTAATCCGATGTTCCTTCCACTTCCTAACAAGTTCAATTCAATAAGTTAAAAAATTTTTTCACAACAATAGATAATAGAAACAAGGGAGACGGGCCATGAACTATTATTACGTAAAATTTTTCGCCCATACTACTACAAATCGCATCTATGCACAGCCGGCGCCTTACCATTGTTTCTACCTACACACCAAACGCTTAACTTCTATTGTGCAGTTTGGTCGTAGCTCGGTGATATTCGGCATGCTTCCATGCCATGGCAAGATGTCTCTCTTTGTTTCTATTGTCTATGATCACAATTGTTTTTGAACGGAAAATCAGCAATAATTTGAAAATTCAATTTTGCTCAGTTCAAGTAAAAAACATTACAAACGTAAATAAGGAACTCCAGTAAAAAATATAATATATATTCATATAGATCAGCAAACGCCGATTCTGAATAGATAACTTTCATTGTATGATACGTAGAATTTATAAATCGTTATTTAAAAGTAAATAAAAATCAGCTCTTCAAAACACCGTGTTATGTTGGTACCATTGCATTTGGAACATGTGACGTCACGTGAGCATTCTGTTTTTGGAGTAGTATGAAAAAAATTATTTTTCGATTTTGTTTTGTATTTTAAATATGTATTTTTTTTAGTTTTAACGAAATTTAAACTTAATTTGGGTGACTTTAAGCTCTATAATTGTTGTTCAATAAAAACAACTATTATTAACGAAAGAAATTAGAGTATTCATGATCAAACCAATTATCAATACGGATATTATGATAATGTTAATGGTCAATACTATTATTATTCTTTGAGTTAAAGTTTCTAAAAAGGAACATAATTTTATTTCTTATGTTTAGTTATGGTTTACCATGGATAGAATATACAATTATGTACGGAAAAGCTCAACCTTATTTTGACATTTTAACCTTAAAACTGATCAAAGCCGACCGGCCATAGATTTGAAGCATTTTGGCGGGTTTTGAAAAATTGAAAATTATTTTATCCATGAAAACAAACTTAAAAAAAAAAGAAATATACTGGGATTTAAGTTTTTAACGTCAATATTGAAAAAAAAAGATTAAAAATTGGACTGGAGTTCCTTATTATAGCATTTATGAAAAGTGCATAAAAATTATTACTTATTGTAGATTAATTTATTATGTTATAATTATAGTCCACAAAAATTGACATACTAATGATAAATTTTCTTTTCCTTATAAATATTAGATAATTTTGAGAAACTAGCCAGGCTTCTGGGAGCAACGGCTGTTTCACCAATCAAAACTGAGCCAACACTATTTTAAATAAAAATATACCCTTAGAGGAAGATTAAGCAAAGGATTACACAATATTCAATTCCATTTCACTATCATTTTTTACCCGTGTTTGAAGATGTGTTTTGTATATAAAAAACACAATACCAATATCATTTACTTTTATTATCTGTCACACATTTGTAAACAGAGTTATAATTTTGGCCTAAAAACTTACGCCCACGTCATTTCAACAGACGATTGAACGCTGAGCGAAAGTAATGCCAAACCTTATTCGTAATGCCAAAATGTGGGTATAAGAAAAAAATTCTACTTAGCGTTTGCTCAGTTTGTTTTGTGTAAGCGGTCATAGTATGCAAATTTGACAGCCTTCCATACGTTTGGACAGACAGCAATGAAAATAGTTAAGAATTTGAGGAAATTGTTATTATTAGAATACATAGTCAATCGATGCAAAAATGGACAAAAATAAGTTTTACATGCCTGAGATACAGGGTGCTTAGAAACCGTATATACAAAACAAATGAGAATTAACATTTTGGTATAATGGAACACCCTGTATAGTATATATATATATACTGCTGACTTAAAAGAGAGTGCGGTATGTTAATCATGTCAAAACACATTCCAAATAATAATACGGTTAGCACATTTAATTCCTCTTATTTTATTAAAATACTACAATTTAAACACACTTTTTTCTATATTTTGATAGAAAGCAGTCACTTTGTGGTTAGACATATTTAATGAAAATAAAACAATAACTTTGTTTACATGCTTATGTTAACAATAACTTTGTTTTACACTTTTTTCTTATTGAACAATAAGAAACTCCAGTGAAAATATTATCACTTTAAAAATATATATTCATGATCAGCAAACAGCGATTCTGAATATATAACTTTTATTATATATACGTAGAATTTATAAATCGTTATTTAAAAGTGAATAAAAAATCATCTCATGAAAACACCTTGTTAAGTTGGTACCATTGCATTTGGAACATCTGACGTCACATGCGCATTCTGATTTTGGATTAGTATGAATATTTTTATTTTTCACTTTTGTTTTGTATTTTAAATATGTATTTTTTTTAGTTTTGGCAAGATATAAACTTAATTTGGGTGACTTTAAGCTCTATAATTGTTGTTCAATATAAAAAAAAACAATTATTAGTGAAATAAATTACAGTATTCATAAGCAAACCAATTATCAATACGTATAATATTAATGCTCGATACTATTATTATTCTTTGAGTTAAAGTTTCTAAAAAGGTACATAATTTTATTACTTATGTTTAGTTATGGTTCAACTATGAATAGAATATAAAATTATGTACGGTAAAGCTCATCCTTGTTTTGACATTTGACATTCTAACCTCAAAACTGATCAAAACCGACGGGCCATAGATTTGGAAGGTTTTGGAGGGCTTTGAAAAATTGAAAATTATGTTAACTTTAGAAAAAATCGAAATATACTGTTATTTAAGTTTGAACATCATTATTGATATATATTTTTTTTTAAATGGAGTTTCTTATTGTAAAACACAGTATAAACAATATGGCGTTGTGCCTTATTTATTTTCTATTAAATAAACTCATGATATAAATTAGAGTTGCGTTCATGTAGAAATTACAGTACAAATTTCACGATGCCAGAGCTCACCATTTGAGGATTTTCTGAATTATAATTAAGTTAAGATTTATATATTTAATTCCTGTAAAATATTATACATTACTTTCTTAATAAAAATGTGCAAAGATTTGCACTGGAATTGTGCAAAAAATTACATATAATAATTTTTTTTTAAATAGATTATAGTATAATGCCCTAGGATAAAATAAAGTTTTAGCCCTGTAGCATATCTTATTTATAATATAGGAAAAATTTGCGCATTTGACTAAAAAAAAATCTAACACAATTTTAGAGAAATTTTACATACCACACTTCTTATTTAGAGGACAGTAAGGTAACATAAAAAAAGTTGTAGGTAGAAACTTTTCGCGATTTTCATGATTTCAAGAACTATATATTTTTTTTTCAACCTCCAAATATGATCGGCAACCTGCTTTCGGTCTACACCATATTCAAATATAAATTCAATAATTTTTTTTATTCACCTACGAAAATATCAATTTCAATGTTCTGTTAAATTTGGAAAATCGTAAAAAAAGTCTCGGCACACGTTTGGCACACGCCCTGCCCTTAGTAAGAACTCATTGGAGCCAGTCAGCAGGGCAGTTTAACGTATGTATGTTACAGTAATTTGTTATAATTCATTTTCTAGCAATACTAATTGTTTATAATAAATTACTCTATGGGACCTGGCCGGTGTTGTCTACACCGCTGGATTTCGTGCTTCACTAATCTGAAAATAGAAAAACAAAATATTAAAAACAAACCGAAATTAAGCCTTACAACACCTAATAATAACTTTGTTTATGTGATATCATACAAGAGTCCCAACTGCTCTCAACCGTCTGGGGCCAGTGAGACTATGGATAGATATTATACTCTATGACGACAGGTCAATTGTTGGTGGGAAAACACAGTTTTAAAGGGAAAACAGTGAGGTTGAAAAAAGTTTTGAGATTAGACAGATATTATAGTGGAAATCAATCTTAGGATAATAGACAAGAGAGGAAGAGGTTAAACCGTTATTATTTTAATTGAAACATCCTAAAACATTACAGTAAATGTGCGACAATCTCAATATTTCAGAAGAGGGAAAGAAAAATTCACCGACATAAATTTACTGGATTGCAGAGTATTTATGTGAACAAAATAAATTTTTTTATTATCATTTATGAGGAAAATATCCTGGCTATATAATATTGTGTTTTTAGTAGATGTTTTTTCAAACATAACTAAAAAAGAAAACCGTTATCAATGGTTGATAAGAAGGTTTCTCGACGAACCGGAAAAAAAACCTCTCATTGAATTCCAAATTACGTCATTTTTAAATCAATTACCAAAGTACCAGTTTGACCGGTCAGTGGCTGAGTTGGCATTGCGTCTGGGTCCCACCCAGGCGTCGTGAGTTTAACTCCTCGGCTGACTAAGTCCTCCATCATGACACAAGCAACATTTTCCGCTTACTGTGATATCAGTAATAAATAAAATAAAATATCCTACTGCATATTTTCAAATATTGTCCGTTTATTCGTAACCCGGGAATGTTTATCTTTCGTTTTAAAAAAAAAGTACCAAAAAAGAAAACTTCTTTTAAGCGTAAAACTTCTTACGTGAGAACTTATGTGTTTACGTGTGGGTTTAACATTTATATCAGTATCTTTGTCAAACATAACTGAAAAATGCACATTTACATAATAAGAGCAAAAATGAGAGGCGTTTCTTTGATCCTGAGGGGTGGAGATGCAAATAATATTATATTAGATTACCTGAGAAGGAGAATGAGTGCTATGAAGTCACAACAGATGAGCATGTAGAACACCTGCGCCCAGCCTCTCGAGGACACCAGGGCGGCCAACATTGGACCGATTGCCGCACCTAAACAATTATTTATAAATAAGTCACTTTGCATTGTGAAACATTAAAAATAAAATAAATTGTTACCTTACATAATACACGTGGAAAGGAACAATTAGAGCCAGTGAAAAGGGACACTCTTGAAATGTGATGCTGGAGATAAAGTTCAGGATACTATGGACAGCCAGGAGCCAGGTGCACTAACATATCCACTCTGGAAGAACTAGGCACCCAAAATAGGTTATCAACTGTCTGCCTACAATATATTCCAAGATAACACCGCACAAGACTCCCAACTACACAGAGCCAGTGGAGCTATGGCATCTCTGATAGGATATGTTGTGAGGCTGAAAGGGCTGGAGAGGGGAAGGAGATGGGGGAGAGAAAGGTTCAGAAGTACTTGACTATTCAAATCTGGTCACCAAACACACCTAGTGCCATTTCAAGCAACAGTTTTATTCCAAATAGTGGACTCTCACCAGGGAAATACTGATGGTGCTGTTATATATTGTAGGCAATTTTAATGATGTAGAGACTCACCAATGCTTCCGGTACCATCGATGATGGCCGTCACGGTGGCCAGGGCCTTGGAGTTACCCTCTAGAGAGCTGTGCGTTCCTGAAAGTATGTAAAAAGGTTATAAAAACATCTGTAAACAAATCAGTTTATTTTTTTAAATATTAACTCCACCCAGGGAACGGAAAATATTGCTTGTGTCGTAATGGAAGACTTAGCCAGCCGAGAAATTGAACTCACGACGTCCGGGTGAGACCCTAACGCGATGCCAACTCAGCCACTGACCGGTCATTAGCTTCCCATCTACTCTACTCCACTATTGATGGGACAATTAGTAAAAATTTGAACATGATGAGCAAGCGCAGATTTGTTTAACTGCACAGACATGTTACCAACCTTAAGGGCCTTTCACACAACTGGTTTGCCCGATACTAACTCAAGTCACCACATCGAAAGGTTCAACCATCCGGTCGTCCTTTCCTAAAGCCAAGCCTACTTTTCGAGGCGGTGGCTTTAGTTGGTACCGGGCAAACCAGTTGTGTGGAAGGTCCATTCTGCTGTATAATATTTTGACTAGATGATAATGTTTTTTTAAGTTTTGATTGTGGAAAATAAGCATTACAAAGGAGGCCGATTACTGTACTCGTGATACTTCATATGCACGGTAGTTTTTAAAAAGTGTACGGCTAAGATTCTTAAATCATTACGGGGCGATTTCACTACATCTCAATAAACTCTTCGTTAACTGTTCGTTGAATATCTTATGAATAACAGACCAATAAACCGGCGACCGTTTCACCACAAATAATATGGTTCCAAGTAATTATCGATGGCAACATAAACAACAAAATTACATGGTTAGTGGTGTGATCCATACCCGCCTCCCAAATTGAAAGATTAATATGATGCGAGTAAGTACAAACATTCCGTGATATATTTTGAGGTATATTAAAATTACGGTAAATATGCAGAGGATACATACCCCCACCGGGTAGTCCTTGGACAGTTTTAGTCTTTGATATGGTCGTGGATTATATTCACGGCATTCTTCGGGAGTCGAAATCGCAATCTGAAGTCAACGTCGTCCAATACCTCCAAAAAATGTACACGAGCTCTTAGAACTCATTGTCTTCGCATTGCCGCGCTGGCGTGTGCTTCTCCATCTTCAATTATGGCAAAATCCTTAATAAAATCCACAATAAACTCAATAATCGGCTCACTTCACCAGCAGCTGTCAGAATGTTTTGACACTTGATGTCATCTTTAAATCTGATAAATATCCGCTATTTGTTCGAGCACGAGTTAAGTTATGTTGGACTTTTTTTGGCTTATAGCATTATTGAGAGTATGTGAAACGCAAATATATTTCTATTCTACAAATAGCACTTGATAACTTATTGAGACGTGGTGAAATAGCCCCTATGTTTGTTGTATGATTGTTGCCACAGAAAATAACACTATTATACAATAATCGCAATACAACACAAGCTCTAGACTGACAGCTTTTGTTCTAAGCTAAGTGCCTTCAAAACAGCTGCCTTCATACCATCTATTAACTCCAGATCGACAACAATGTTAAAACAATAACAACGTGGCACATCAGACTGACGCAGAGCTACAACAAGCATACTTGAAAAGAAAAAAGGGTTAAATAAAATGTTATATGTAGTTACCCAGCTCTGCACTAACGGCCGTGGTGATGAGGGCGTAGGGCCCGTTGACCAGCAGCCCTACCACTATCAACAGGAATATATTCATGCCGTAGTTGAGCGTGCCAAACCACTGGTACACCATCATCTGTAAGACAAACATTGTAGTTAGACAAACCAGCCCTCAATAGTCCAGCCACCGCTCAAATCTCATAACTGAAACTCACCATGGGCGCAGCCAGCAGCAGCATGAAGGCGCAGGTGGTGGCGGACATGCCGCTCCAGTCGCTGAGCACGCCTGCCAGGATGGCGCCCATGATGCCGCCCAAGTCGAAGGTCACGGAGAGGTCGGCCGAGGTCTTCGGACCCAGGTCAGCTGCAAGTTGCAAAATCTAAGTTAGTAATCGCGGAGAACTCAATTGGGAAACAACTTCCATTGATTGAAGAAGAACTGCTGAAATCCATAATGCATTACTATTCCCGGCCCGAAACGAAGAAACCTATTTGAATGCCAAATACTTCAAAAAAATTTTGGACGTACCCTGGAAAACGGATCATACAGAATTGAAATGAATCATGAACTCCTGAATCTAATTGAGCATAAAATCGTTGAGGGCTTCTGTAGATCCCAAAGACTATAGCGATCACTGACGTCAGAATTAATAGACTTGCTTGAAGTACGAATTCGATGGCTGGAGGCAAAGGTCACCTGACACCCATTTTGGCACCAGCTTTGGTTCACTGCCATTCACATTTGTATGGCGGCATGCCTCGTTCCTCCACCCACCCCCCTTATTTTGGTTTCTTCCCCTTGCATGTTAGGGCATCTCTATGTATTATTTGCTCTGTGATAGCGATAGACTGGGTAATTAGAAAGAATGCCAGATGATAATCATACAGAAGAAAGGCAAATATACAAGAATCGATCAAACGAGAGAAGAGCTTGATGGATTCCAACAAAAAAGACTGCTATTTAATGTGTTAATTTTTACATATAAAATTCTGAATAACCAAATGTCAAAATAGTTTATGGATGAAATTGTTTTTAATAAAAATATACATAATTATGAAACCAGGAATATGAATAGAATTAGATTACTGCATATTTAACAAATAGTCACAGAACTGCTTAATGTATAGAGGACTGAAAATGTAAGAAGAGATTCCCGATATCTGAAGAATGAATGTTTTTTAAAATAATTGTTATGCTTACTGTAAAACTATAATTAATAATAATGTTTATTATCTTATTTTTTATAACAAAGTAACAAATAATGATATCCTCACTGGGGTTTCCCGTGCTGGGGATTTCATTTACAAAATATTAAATTACATTATATTAAATCGATGTGCTTGATGAAAAAAATTAAAATGATTCTAAGGTGAGGTGTTTCAAGTGCAGTTGAGTGGTTTCGGTGTTAGTCTGTATTTGGTGTTAATATATTTTCTATTTCAGATCTCCCTATGTAACGTATCCAGTGTTTTATTTGATTTTTAAATTTATTATGGTTGTTGCGATTTTTAAAGGATAGTGGAATTTTGTTGTAGTGTTTAGTACCATATTATAAAAAGTTTTTTTTCCCCAAATGTTGTATTTGTGGTTCCTTGTTGTATGTTTTTTTGACTCTGAGATCTAGTGTTTCTAATATGTGTGATTGTTGTTATTTCTTGTACTTTGTATTTATGAATGTAAAGTAGTATTGTTTTATCAACATAATGTTAAGTTTGTTAAAGATTTCGTCAGTGCTAGTTCTTACAGGGACTTCAATAAAAATAAATAAAGTATAATTATCATGGTGGCTTTTTGTGTTCTAATGAGTAAATTAAGAATATTATCATTATACTGCCCCATCCGATCATACCATATTCTAATGGTGATTGGCAGAGAGCCATGTAGATCTTAATTAAAACTTTTGTACTGAGGACATTCCTGATTGTTTTAAAAACTATATTAATTTTTTAATTTTGTTATTTACATAAAAAACAATTAATATAAACAATGAAATGTAACCATGGACGTATTAGTTTATATACATAAAATGTAATATGAACTAACTCAATAAATAATAAAAATAAAAAAATAATAATAATAATCTAATAAAAATCACAGCCAAGATGGTGCCCCAGTGGAAGCGACCCAGAGCCAGACCGAGGAAGGTGAACTGACTGCGTTAGAGAGGATTGGAACAGAATGGGAAGGCCTGAAAACTGGGGACGAATGGTTAGGGGTGAAGTCAATGGAGAAATATTATTGTGAAGGAGACCAAATTACATCCTGGGATGTAGCGTCGTGATATTTTATTTTAAAAATAAATTAATTAATTTTTATGTGAATACAGCTTAAGAGCCATTACTGCCCGGAGCCAGTGGGACTATGGCATTCCCAATTGGGGTATATTTTGAGGTTGAAGGAAGTGGGGATGGAAGGAGATGAGGAGGAAGGTTGGGAGTATCTTGTAACATATACTGTTTTTAACCATTTTCACTTACTAGTATCTTTAATGTATAATGGCAGCCAATAGAGGAATGTGTAGGACACCAGCTTGGCAAAAAACAGGGACAGGGAGAACTCGATGACCCCGGGGATGCGCAGGGCCCCCATGAAGCCCACGGCCCTCATCTCGGGGGTGGCAGTGCCCCCCAGCAGCGTCGTGCTCTCGCTGGGAGAGTGCCGGCTTATCGGACCTTCGGGCTGTAACACACATACAAACACATTTGTTCATCATAGTTGCAATGCTTTTAAGGTGCAAATAATCAGTCTAAAATAATCAAACGGAAACAGCTTTACTCATAGGAAAAACTGTTGAAATTAATGGACATTATTTATCTACAATTTTCTTCAAATTTGTACTTTTATAAAGGTCCTTATTTGGGCATGTAAATTAAGACACCAAACCTAAGAACATTCACAGACGTGTAGTGCCTCACAATGCACGTTGATTAATGAACCACAACCGATTGGACAGTTTTGTGCTAGAGGAGAGTAAATGAGGATTTTCATGGGAAGAATGACGGGACACTATGACAATTTAGTTGCTGAGAATGTTGACACAATACATACCAAGTGCAAGTGATTTATGTGGAAATGGAAATGATACATTTTACCTGACACTGGAGGAATGTTGGATGTCTATTTTTATTTAAAAATAGGTAACAAAAATATGAACAATAAGTCCAATATTTTAAATCTTGTACATCTCAGCTAGTCCCTTTTCCTGTTGGTCCATTCTTATCAATCCTTGCCAAAAAATTCCAATTTTGATGCTGGTGTCCATTACTCCTGATTCTTGTCACTGATATGCATTATTGCCTATTTCTGTCATTTGAATCGTTTTTAGTCCTTTTTTGCCACTGACGTCTATTGTTCCCATTCTTGTCAACTGATGTCATTTACCTATTACCTATATAATTTTGTCCATTCTTGTCCCTGATGTCTATTATTTCCTATTCTTGTTATTCTAATACAATGTTATCCCTTCTTGTGATGTATGTCCATTTTGGTCACTTCTGTCCATTCTTGTCACTAATGTCTATTATTGCCTATTCTTATTATTCTAATCCAATATTGTCCTTTCTTGTGATTGAGGTCCATTTTCGTCACTTTTGTCCATTTTCGTCACTTTTGCCCATTTTTGTCACTTTTGTTCATTCTTGTCACTAATTTCTATTATTGCATATTCTTGTTATTCTAATCCATATTGTTCCATTTTTGTCACTAATGTCTATTATTGCCTATTCTTGTTATTCTAATCCAATATTGTCCTTTCTTGTGATTGATGTCCATTCTTGTCACTTTTGTCCATTCTTGTCACTAATGTCTATTATTGCCTATTCTTGTCATTCTAATTCAACTTCGTCCTTTTTTGT
>JAHDVE020009260.1:0-139711 GCA_022606495.2 Halesus radiatus
TGTAAATTGCACCGTCGGATTTTTTGTTTTACACAAGAAACAAAACCCTTCTTCTACCCGTCGTTGCCACAGCACCATCCGTGCAAACAGCAATGCAATTGCTCCATTGAATATTATTTATTTTGCAGAAATCATCGGTTACTTGAAAAATCTCTCCATCTCTAGTTCGCTCTGGAACCTCCTTATAAAATAAATAATGTTCTCTAATAAAGTCCTCGTCAACCAAACGTACAATAGCTATCAGATGTGCTTTATTTTTAATATCGATTGTTTCGTCGATCTGAAGCACAATTTTTTCAGCCAATAACAGTTTTCTAATCAGTGTTCTTAAAATATCGCTTGACATATCATGAATTCGTCTTTTAACAGTATCGGCAGACAATGAAACGTTATTCACTTCTTTAACTTCATTGGGCCCAAGCATAAATCGAGCAAATTTCCAAGTGTTTCGCCGATATTATGTGGATTCTTCTGACGTGCTATTAATTTAGCAACATGGTAGCTAGCTTCTATGGCCTTTTCAGAAACTATAAGGGCCGATTTAAAAAAAAACTTTTTATTTTATTTATTTTGTTCTAAACACCTCTTAAAATATTGCCTGTCTTCGTTAGCGTAGCTGGGATGGTTTGAATATAGAAGTCGATTTAATTTCCTGGTATCATAGACTCATTTGATGGCTGTTCGCCACAAATGATCCACTGTGGCTTTGGAGCCGTTTCGTCACCATACCACGAGAATCCATATTTAATGTAGTCTTCGTAGAACTTTCTTTTCAGTTTCTTTTTTGTTTTTTCGTAACACTAGTGCTAGGTTCATTACTAGTTACCTGAAGACGTATCGTTTCCACGTAAAAATTAAACCATATTTAAAGGGGTATAAAACTAAATATGTATCACACGAAGCACGCTAACCACAACAATTCAGCAACACGATTAATAGTAATTATCGTCATTGGTAGAAACTTGTTTATTGAACTTTGTGTTGTTAAAATAGTGACTGCTCTGCACAGGTCAGTAATGACGGACGAGTGAACGCGAGTTAACTACCACAGCTGACCCTCACCTTTAAGAAGACAACGCAGGACGCCCCCTACAACCCGCGCTTCACCGTGTCTAGTAACATTATTTTACCTAGTTCCGTCTTATATCAATGCATATGTATTCAATATAAATGTCAACATTCTATTCTATAACTGATAAAACTATCTTTAATTCTTGTTTGTATCAAATAAACTTTAACACATTAGGCCAGGTTAGGACCGCTTTATAAACGACTGCAGTGGTTTTTAATTTATTTTGTAATATTATAAAATTAAGGACTATTACATCCAAATATTATTTAATTCTTTGAATCAAAGTACACAAAAAAAGTTAACTAGCTGGACTTCATTTCAGTACCTACATAAAACACATAGTTTTTTTTCTAGTCTATGACTTCATAAATGTCTATGGATAACCTCACCTGACATATGCTTTTAGCTCCGCGAGTAGTATCGTCCTTTTTCTGAACTCTAATTCTCTAGAATATCCCTCACACTGTTGAACCCACGCAGTTAAATCAATCGTCCCATGCTTATTCTAGTTATTGGTAAGTTCTAATTCTGATATTTTCAACCGGAGTATTAATCACTCTTTTCGTATTGCTTGCAACTCATTTTATAGCGGCTGTTGTTCCAAATTAAGCTTTATTTTAGGCTAAGGCCACCCACTCTATGCTTTATTCACATCCTTACTATCGTTAATTATTTCCTACTGGGACTCAGCAGAAAAACGCACAATTAAAAAAACAAGAAAAATACTGTCAGGTTCATAAAATTAATAAATAATGTTTGAAAAAAGGTGGACTTCATTTTTTACTTTACGTAAATCTTGAAGGAGGAGTGATGCCGCCATTTTCAATATTAATAACTTGATATTAGACAATAGTTCAACACATAGTACCACCGACTGTGAAAAATATTATTACCGTGTTGTTATGTAACCCAACTTGATACCCTTAGTTGAACCCTTAGAGTAATATTATTACTCTAAGGTTGAAGCCGAGGTTCTATTTCAGGTTCACCTAAGAACCTATAGGCCACTTGTAGATTCGTGGTTTGTGTTTTTACCCCTTTACTTCTTCGACTTTATTTTACTACTTCTAATTAATTTCTTACATTTGGCACTTCCGACAAATGTCATATCATACTAACAGCATTAAAGATGGCGTCAATTCCCCATACATATTTACGTAAAGTAAAAAATGAAGTCCATTTTTTTTGGACCTACGCATGTGCAAATATTTTTTGATTTTTTTTTATGAACCTGACAGTATTTTTCTTGTTTTTTAATTATGTGTTTTTCTACTGAGTCCCAGTAGGAAATTAATAATAGTAAAGGGGTAAAGAAACAAATGAAGTTGTACATTTAATAAATTTGCATTCTTTATACCACAAAATGCACACACACACACACACACACACACACACACACACACACACACACACACACACACACACACACACACACACACACACACACACACACACACACACACACACACACACACACACACACACACACATAGGTAGGTATATCTGTTACAATTATGAAAATACATGTTTTAGTAATTAAATACATATTGCAGTCACGCAATAATAATATTTGGATGATTTTTATAGCGCTGTTTTTGCAAAAAATTACCTCAAGGGCGCTGTGAAACAACGAGAACAAGAGTATACGGTCATACTATATTACATTATCTAGGAAATAATTGTTTATAATAAATTCCTTATAATTTTAATGTTTATACAAGCATATTGGAAGTGGTATTTGAAAATATAATGTCAGATGGAAAAAGTCACTAGGTAATTCATTAATTTAAATTTAAAAAATACATATTATTATCATTCGGAAACATTGTGGAATTAATAAACTTTTTATTATGAAATTGACCAATCTGAAAATAATATTTATTATAAAAATAGAATTAACAAATTTTAAATTACCTATACTAATAAGGTATCTGAAGAGCAAAGGATAGAATACAAGAGACTACTCTGACCTACTCGCATACGAATTTAGGTATGGCATAATGGGCTTGTAATCATATCCATTCATCGGCGAGTTAAAGTGAATGTAGATATTTCAAATTAAATGTTAATACTTTTCTATTTGATCCTTAATAACTTTGTACAGCAAGTTCATCGTTTTTATTTTTTAGCATGTTACTTAAGAGGATTTTACAGGTTTTTTGGCAAAAGTTTTCTAGCATAGTTTGCAAAGTTTTTTTACAAATACGTTTATTGACAAAATCATCCTGAAGCAAGAAATAATCATTCAATTTGCCAACACTTATCTTACTTCAAATAAACAGTTGATTCTGGCCACTAACAAAAATATCGGGAAAAGAATCCAAATTTTTTTGCAAACTAAATCATACCAATACTGTAGCAACAACGGGACTCTCAGTTGGTAATGTTAACTTTCCTCTATCTAAATCCAAAATCAATTTTTTGGGTACATTTTCAACCTCTACCTCCTTATCTAATGACTGAAACCATGCTACACATGTATCACATGTATTTATTCTCAATTCCCTTCTAACATTATACCCAGCAATATATGTACATAATAAATAGTTAAATCCACAGATATATTATTAATTGATACACTTGCTTGAGGAAGGAGTGTCTTTAATGCAATATTATTTCCTTTACATACTAATATAATGCTGCTTTTAAAGCGAAGTTTTCTTTCACTTTCTAAGACCTGCACCTGCATGTAGCTAATGTAATAATTAGCTCCACTCATTTGGCGATAACAACCAAATCTTGCTTCCAGATCATCATTCTGAAACTTGGCCAGTAGGAGGTAATCTACTTTGTGCATGGAGAACACATATGGGATTAATAATAAATAGGTGGTTATGAGAGCTTGGGATGTTTGCGCACTTAAGGAAGCACTGACGGGAATTCAATTATTTAACCGTTTGGACATGTTCTTTAAACAGTTAACTATCTAAGCTGTATATGTGTTCCCTGTGCGGGTCGTTAAGCGCTTTCCTTGGAATGCGCAATGCACGTTACCACCATCTACAAAATATATTTAAAAAATGTAAAGTACCATTCAGGGTCTACAAACATTTCAGGATTTTTAAGAGCAACACACTTTAAACCTGCAACAGTTTTTACATTAAATATTTTTAATGCTAATGAAACATTTTGTTTTTGAATACTACTAGGATACAATGATTTATATGACAACATGAATCCAAATTTAATAAGTGACTTCTTCTCTAGTTCATATACTAAACGTAAATGTTGAAATTGAGCTTCTAACGTTCTATCAAAGTCTTCAATATTAAGAAGCTATTTTACTGGAAGAAACCAATTTGTATCGCATGGAATATTACTCTCATTTTTTTTTCTTGTGCTCTCTGGAGTTCCTCACGGCTCTAATTTAGGCCCCCTCCTCGTTTCTATTTTTATTAACGATATCGCAGAGAGTATTCTGCATTCCAGGTCTCTTCTTTTCGCTGATGTCCTAAAGCTATTCTTAGAGATATTAACTTTAAAAGGCTGCAATTAATTCTAATCGGATATTGATGGAATTATTGATTGGAGTAAAAGGAATCAGATTGAGTTCAATATTTCTAAATGCTTCATTCTTTCTTTCTCAAGGATGTGTCATACTTGGTTTTACCGGTACACTATAAACGCCCGACGTTTAAAACGTGTCCCCACTATTAAAGATCTTGGTATCGTGTTTGATAGTAGGCTAACATTTCAGGCTCATATGGAAGTGACCTGTAGTACTTAATTAAAAATGCTGGGTTTCGTCCTAAATACTGCAAGGAATTTTAGAGACGTCCGGATTCTCATAATATTATGTAACTCATTAGCAAGGAGAAGGCTTGAGAGTGTGTTCATTTTTAGACATTTCTTCAGAGTGATTCCCGGATAGTTCGAAAACTCGGCTATCATGGAGAGCACTAATTTCTATCTTCTCGGTGGTTATCTCCATCCGACAGCATAGACTGTTTTGTCTTTCGACCAGCAGGACCAACTTGCCATGGGTCATTCCGGTGGGTTTGTTTTCCACACGACTTCATTGTTTTGACAGAATATTCCAACCGAAACAACAATAATTTATATATTAGATTTCCTATTATTTATTTACCACACGACGTGTTCAAATGACAATGTTCTGTTTCAGGTATATTCTTTGGGCTTTCAAATATTTACCATAACACTACCACAGCAGTGCCATGAGTCTACGAAATCCTGAGAGTGTTTCCATCAAGACGGAACCAGGGCGCCAGGAAGAAGGTGGAGATGAAATGACGTACACGGATATAGATATCGACCTCCCAGATGTGAAGCAGGAATGTTTGCTGTATACGGAGAGTACTACGACAGTCAGTAAGTTGGATTGCATATTATGGGTGCGTCAGTTTTTGCACTTTCGAAAACTCGGTAAAAAGAAAGCCGCATGTCGTATGAAAATAAATGTTTATTTAGAAAAAAGTAGACAAACTGGAAAATACATTTCTAAAAATAACGTCGTCTTAATATCCGCAATCAGGCCGCTGACATTCCTCGAATCTGGCACAAATATTATTAAAAACTATTTGACTTAATCCGCGGGGGATTAATAGGTTTCAATTAGAAGTGTTATATCTTTGTAATGTTTCGTCGATCTTCGTTCCATTTTGAACAGCGAAGCAACGGCCGGTGACGTTCAGAAGTCGATTGTCGGGATGGCGGGTGTCGGATAATTACTTGCTGAATATTTGCCTTTAGTTGGGGTATGGTGGCTGGATTATTCAAGTGCATCTGACTTTCCGATAACCCTATTTAAAACAAAATCAGGAACTGTCAAGTCTGCGCTGCGAGAGGGGTCATGGGATTTCGCCTCTTCGCGATATCAGTTTATAAGGGAATGTGTTCGTCACCAGCGGTAAAGTCGTATCGGATGTATGACAATTTAATGTACATAAATGTCGAATCCTACATTCAGACGTTCGGGATCCATGATCAAAATGGCCATAATGTGCTTGTGTACGACGTCCCCTCCTGCCGTACATAAGTTACCTAGGTATTTATTGTAAAATGTTTCTTTACTGGAAACTGTCAAACTAAGCAAACTTTTTTAAATTGCGCAAAAAAGTGTCCGGTTCCTCATCTTATTATTAATTACAAGTTAACATTAAAAATATATTCAAATGACTCGAGAAAACTTTATTCCGCTGGCTATAGGTTTGTCCAGGTCTTGCCGGCAGATGCGTTTACCCACCAACTGAGAATCTTTGACCTCTTCAGCTGGACTCTCGACCCATCGCCTCGCATCACAGTTGGAGGGATGGTTTCATACGTCCGAAACTCCTGGACCACTGACCCCACTCTTCAGAACTTTTCGTTCCAAGAACGTCAACTGCTTCCTTTCATTAAAAATTCCCTCCACACAGGATCCCCGAAGATGACATAGACCTTTGGAAAATTATTTACCTTAGCGCCTCCTATTAAAAATATTAATATATGTTTTTAAATAGATATGTACATATATATATATATATATATCGTTGTACGTATCGTTGTCTTATTCCAGGTAGTATTAAAGTGAAAACTGTTCCCATCAATGGGGAACCACGACCCCGAAAAGAAGATGGAGGGGGGATTCGTTATACGGAAATAGACATAGACCTGCCGGATATTAAGAAGGAATGCTTAGAGCACTCTAAAAGTATTCCCCAAACAACAGGTAAAACGGATGTTTGTTTGTTGGAATTAAATATTTAAGTCGTGCTCTCAATTTTTTTATAAATTTCACTGTACTTGTATATACAAAGCTTTATCCGTAATCTTTTTCTGACTTAATGACAGATCTGAAGATGCATCCTGGGGAAAAACCATACTCTTGTCCCCATTGTAACGCCTCCTACTCAAACCATTCGGTGTTAAAACAGCATTTGCGCTCCCATACTGGAGAAAAACCTTACTCATGTCCCGACTGTAACTATTCAAGTTTACAGAAGGGACATTTGAATAGACACATGCTGAATCACAGTGGAGAAAAACCTTTTTCATGTTCCGACTGTAACTATTCAAGTAGATGGAAGGGAAATTTGAAGGTACACATGCTGACTCACAGTGGAGAAAAACCTTTTTCATGTTCCGACTGCAACTATTCAAGTACACGGAAGGGATATTTGAAGGTACACATGCTGAATCACAGTGGAGAAAAACCTTTTTCATGTTCCGATTGTAATTATTCAAGTACACGGAAGGGACATTTGAAGCTACACATGCTGAATCACAGTGGAGAAAAACCTTTTTCATGTTCCGACTGTAACTATTCAAGTACACGGAAGGGACATTTGAAGATACACATGCTGCATCACAGTGGAGAAAAACCTTTTTCATGTTCCGACTGTAACTATTCATGTTTACGGAAGGCAGACATAAAGAACCACATGCTGAGTCACAGTGGTGAAAAACCTTTTTCATGTGCCGAGTGTAACTATTCATGTTCACGGAAGGGAGGCATGAAGAACCACATGCTGACTCACAGTGGTGAAAAACCTTTTTCATGTTCCGACTGTAACTATTCATGTTCACGAAAGGGAAGTTTGATGAGACATATGCGCACTCACAGTCGAGAAAAATCTTTATCATATTCCGACTAACGATTCAAGTTCACGGACGGGACATTTTAAGACTTTCAGTCGAGAAAAACCTTTTTCATGTTCCTACTGTTAAATTCATGTTCACGGAAGCGACATTTGAAAGCACACATGCGAACTCACTGTTGAGAAAAGCTCTTTTCGTGTTCCTTCTGTGACTATTCATGTTCACAGAAGAGATATCTGAAACCACACATGCTAACACACGGTGAGTAAAAACCGGTTTCTAGTACCACATTCATCTTCACTAAAGACACATTTATTTTCCATATTAATTGCTAATGCCCGGATGGTCTTTTACGTATTTTACTTTTTGTGCATAATACAAAAAGATAATAGGTTTTGTGATGAAAAATAACACTATATAGATATTGGGTGACAAAAAAATAACACATTTATATTGTGACATTTATGTAATGAGCAAATAAACTATTAAAAAAAAAATTAAGTTGCAGTTATTACAAAAAAATATATTTATAATCAAATATTCAGTGGTAATAATAATAATAATAATTGGACCATTTCTATAGCGCCGCTTTTGTGATTTTGACAAAGAATTATTATACATATTTTTTAGGATAAATAACACAGAATACTCTTAAAATTGTCTAGCGGCGGGGGAGGATGGTGGCCGGTGGTATTGATTCATAGGGCCCTCAAAATCATCCTTGTCTTGGTGACGCCCCTGGGCGGCGTGACGGGACGGTTGGTGACTGACATCATTGCTCCTGCATTATCGAATTCCCCGCAGTACCAGTTGCTTCTTGGCAAAGAACTCATACCCGCCCTCTACCACCTGATGCACCCGGCAAATCAGGTCAAATTCGTGCTTGTTGAGGAAATTGGCCACTATCTCAATGACGAAGGTAAAGGCTCGTTCTCGCCCCAGCTGGCGGTGTCCTTGTTAGGGTTCTAGCAGCCCACTTCCCGGTTGTATATACAATATTTTTTACAACCACCGTATCCCGAATAGCCGTTTTTTTTAACTTTTGGCACTTCACTAGTACACTTCGACCGACCGCCAGATGTGACCGCGACCGCCAGATGTGACCGATGTCCGTTGCGTTAATTCGGAAGAACGAAGAAGATTTCTTTAGGCTCGAAACGATAGCTCTAAAATTATTTAATTTTTATAAATGAAACCTTAAAATTATTGCGGTTGTTTTATGCTATCTTTACACCGGGAAAATTAATAATTTCCCAATATTTCCAAGACAAATCAGGAGCGACTACAAAACGCAGCCGGAAGCCACGAGGGCGCCTAGACTACTCTATATATTACATGGGTGTACGACATATTAAAGAAAAGCAACTTGGTTTTGTATTTTGGTAGACTTACAAATGTATATAATACATAATATACAAGTTCATAATACGTAACATAATGTACATGTAGCACGAGTTCATACTTTATTTGTTGAATTAGTATGCGTAGTTTCAACAAATATTCGCAGCATTGATAGGAACTTTAATAAAGTACTTGTAACTCTTGTCGGTTTGATTTACATTTTTGACATAATAATTTTAACTGAATGTTGGATCAAAACAAATTATATTCACAAAAACAGTCTTCAACACCCAAAATAATAAGACAGTCAAAAGGAGTAATTGTCTACGTTAAATCCGAGCTAGACCCGATTATCTCTCAAATATTCATCGACAATGCCAACTGCCTTAAAATAAAATAAAAGACCAACCAAACCACAATTCCAGCACTATATAGGTCACCTTAACAACAAAATATTTCATCCTTTCTAAATTCCTTAGACTTAGCCTTATTGAACTGTTCATCAAATGAAGAACTAATGGTAATTGGTGACATTAATATTGATTTACTTAAGCCTATGTAAACAAAAACACTAGTTCACAAAAATCTAATCACCCAATACGGGCTTGTTGCTCTTATTATTGTTCCTACTAGAGTAAATGATACGGCTGACTCATGTATTGATCACATATTTCTGAGAACGAAAAATAATGCCCAGGAGAACTGTATATCAATCAACCAAACCAGACAACTACTCAAAAGTAATTGGCCTTATGCATAAAACCCATTACCGGAACATCACGTTGTAATGTAAAAAAGGAAAATATTATTTTCGAGAAACTAACTTCTATAATTAATTTGGAAAATAAGCTATTCAAATACACAAACTCATCGACCGCTCCCCTTTGAAAATTTCAAAAAATAAAATCTGAAACCGTGGATCACATATGGCCTAATTTAATATATAAAAAAACGGAACAAGTTCCATGAAACCTTATTTAATAATCCGTACACTCGAGCCCAAATATTTTATAAAAAATACGGAAAAATCTGTAATAATCTCATTAAAACTACTATAAAAAGAAACTGTCCAGGGCCGGTAATAATAACAAAAAATCTGTGCCCTATCACAAAAATGAATATTTTTGTAATATCGGTAAAATCCTACCGTAAGAAATTTTAAATAAGACATCAACGGATGAAAATGCTCTTGCCGATGTAATCAATCAATCTACCAGTGAAATAAATAATATAGTCACATTAGACCCCACTAACTCCGCTGAAATTTCACAAACTATTAAACAAATAAAGCCCTCTCACTCGTGCAATCATGACAAAATACCCTCAAATACAGTCGAACCGCGGTATACGTCCGCTATGGAATAAGTCTAACTTGGTATACGAAAAATGTTGCGTACGTGCTAGAACTTGTATGAGTCAAAATGACACACCGAACAAAATGGTTAGGATCACTATGAACGTAAAAAGGAGTCAAACCTGGTGTGCCTCAACCAGGGCCAACTAGGGAAAAGAGAACGAAAAGAGAAAATACAACAGAATTTCATATTCCCGAAGTTTTATTGAAAACAAACTCTCCTTCTAACAATAACATTTCCTTCTCAGCACCATATTAGTAAGTACTTGACTCTTCTCACCAAGGTAAATTGAAGTTAAATTTTCATTTATTTCACCTTAGTTCTTTTTTAGTTGTGTATTTTAGTATTAAATCGTTTTTCAATTATTTTTTACAACTACTTTAATGTATAATATGCCAATAACAATATGATTTTTTTCAGAGAAACGGATTTATCATCCCTCTATTTTCCTTATGGAAAAAATCCCTTTGGTATACGTCCTGTTTGGTATAAGTCCAAGGATCTGGAACGGATTAAGGACGTATACCGAGGTTCCTCTGTATACTGAAAACAATTGAACCCTTTATAAACCAACCACTAGTATATATCTAAACGGGTTGCAATCTTTGGAGCACAGACGTCAGGTGGGAATGCTGTTTGTTCTACCGGTATTTTAATGGAAGATGCTATGAGGAACTAGCGTCATTGATCCCTTCGGCACCGGTGCATAGTCGGGTAACACGCCAAACTCGCGCCCAACATTTGCACACGGTTGACATTTGTCACATGAGAACGGGTCGCTTCTACGATTCGTCCTTGTGTTCAACAGCTCGGCTGTGGAATGATCTGCCGGCCTCTGTGTTTCCTCCATCCTATAACATGGGTCTCTTCAAGATCCAAGTTAACTCCTTCCTATCCTCGAAAAGACCCTCCACACAGCATCCCCAAAGACGATATAGGCCTTGAGGGAAATTATTTCCCTCATGGTCTCCTATGTGGAGTTACTGTAAAAAAATATATCATTAACCTCTGTCTCAATAAAGGTGTATTTCCAAACAAACTCAAACTCGTTTTAGTTCAACCATTTTTTAAGACCAGAACTGATATAGCAAACTACAAACCCATTTCCATATTATCATCGGTATCACAAATTATAGAAAAATAGTCTAATGAAAGACTTATCGGCCATTTTACAAAATACAACTTTCTCTCGTCAAACCAGTATGGCTTCAGAGAAGAGCTAAACACAGATTCAGCTATTTTAGAATTACGTCACATATAACACAAGCCCTAGAAAAAGGTAATGAATGTTTGGCAATATTTCTGGATTTAGCTAAGGCATTTGACACAGTTTCTCATCCAAACCTTCTATCTAAGCTCCATTAAAATTGAGTAAAGAATAAGGCGATTGAATAGTTCAAATCATTTCTAGCAGACATAAAGCAGTGTGTTAAGTTACCATCACGTAAATCATCTTATCCAACCAGCATCAATTTCGGTGTACCACAGGGCGGTGTACTCGGTCCCACACTTTTTCTCATTTACATTAATGACTTATGATGAACGGCTGCGCTGCCTGTTTCATCTTAATGTGGGATTTGAGGCCAAAATACTCATCCAGACTTAATTATGTATATTTTTTTATTAAAGGTTTAGTAAATATCTAGTACGGATGAGAATTATTTTATTTATTTTTGATTTAAATTATGAAGCATATGCCATGAAATTTTTTTTTTTTTCATAATTTTAGGGTCAAATTAGAAAATTACTTGCGGGTTTATAGTTTTTTTTTAACTATCGTATTTTCTATGTAAGTATGATTACGAAAATAAAAATAGAAAAAAAATCGATATTTTAAGTATGTACGGCAATTTTGTGTTCCATCGTAAATATGTTGTTTTTAATTGAATTTAAAGTTCACCATTATGCTTATATTAATGTATTTTTTTTATTATGTTATATTTCGTTATATTTTCATAGCAGATGGGATAAGGTGCGTCTAACATCCTTAAAAATCATTTTTTTAATGGCAAATGTGTTTCATAATATAAAACAAAAATAAATTTTTAAAAATTCCTTCTAATCGGTACTAGATATTTACTATACTTTTTGATGGAAAAAAAAGATCATTGGGTTTAGGTGAGTATTTTGGCCTCAAATCCAAATTAAAGTTTTGTATGAAACAGGCTACGCAGCTGTTTCTTTTAAGTAGACTACCAATTGATGGCAACATAATCACTTTCGCTGATGATACTGCACTAGTACTAAGAAGTTGGAAGAAACATTTCATACAGCGGGACTAATATTGAAAAATATTAAACAATGGTCGGATGACAAGTTCTATTCACGTTAAACATAAGTAAAACGAAATATCTATCTTTTACTCTTAATATTCCAAGTCAGCCTTCAACCAATCATGAACGAAAAATACATTCCTGTAGAAATCTCTCTAATTGTCTATGCATCTCACTGGAACGAGTAGATTCCATTAGATACTTGGCTGTAATAATACGGCCTCCATGATCGAGGGGTAAGACCCTCGACTACGAATCCGAAGGAGGCGGGTTCAAATCCCGGCGTGCGCAAGTAAATTTCATTTAATTAATTTGTGTTGTTTCACGATTAATTCATTCAAAAATAATATGTAATATATTTGCGCACGTTCCAGAGTGGAAGATACTCTCAGTATCGCCCTGGTGAAAGACCGCCATTCAGAATTGAAACGTTGCTTGAAATGGCTTTTAGCCATCTTTGGTGACCAGATCTGCATATTACTCTTCACCTCATTCATCCCCTCAAAAATATCTTCAGTCTCACAACATTCCCCAATGGGGATGCCATAGACTCACTGGCTCCAGATGGTTGGGACTCTTAGGAGGTATTCAAATAAAAATTAAAAATTCTCCTGTGCGAAGAACATGTAATCAATGTCACCAACCGTAAACGAAAATTGGAATATATCTTCAGATTATTCCGAAATATATATTGTTGATGTGTACCCGGCCTTGCACGGGATTTTTTTTTTAATAAAGTTATGATGTTGTTAATTGCTGCTTGTCATTATGGTGGCATAATTGATTTGACAGCAAAAGTAACTATCTCCAAATAAAGAACCATTCATTTGAATATTTTATTTCATTAGGAATGTTCATTGTATCAAATTATATCTAAATCATGAAGTTCTTAAGTAGGTACCTACAAGAGTTTTCTCTCAATTCTTCTTTTGAATATGCAATCTGTGGCTAAGCAGAGTGTTATAACTATAGGGCAACATAAATAAAACATGACGGGTTCAATGTTTTTCGTACTAATTTTCAAACGTTATAGCAACAGTTTTACAAATTGGATTTCATTTAAACTACTTTCTAAACTTTCCCGGCAATAATAAAAACAAACTGTGCTATTTTCAGCGATACATCGAGGATAAACAACCAAACTTCTCTAATTTTTAGATATATGTATATTATTATATATGTTATGGTTTAGATTTTCACGGGTGTAAGATGTAGAATACTTTTTTTCGGTTTACCCGCGTAATGTAATCCCTAGAAGGACCTAAGTGATGATCATTAATTAGGTTTTGACTTTTGGATTGAACGGACACGCGCAAGTGATCAGTTCAAAACAAAACTCTAGACATAAGGTCTCTGAAGATGGACAACGTGATTTGTCCGGAACGTCCTTTTAAGGACTACATTACACGGGTAAACCGAGAAAATTATTCTACATTATTATATATATATAGCACACTATATTATATATTTGTACGTTGTTTAACTAGTGTGATGTTTAGGAACATAAAAGTACAAACTGGAATGAAAACGCTTAAATAAATTAAAGAAAAATTCAATTTCATAAATATAAAAAACAATAGAATATAGTAAATTTGATTTTATAATATTTTATGATCAGTACAAAATATCGGGGTGCCAGTGTACAGGATGGGATCTGATATTCAAATTGATAGAATTCTTATTTAAAACATATAAACATTATTTCAGTTCTGTCACACGATGTTTTATCAGGAGTAACACGCGGGAGATTTTAATATATAAAGATTATGAATCATGACCTGCAAACCAAGGTCTACGTGGCTCTCTGCCAATCACTATTAGAATATGGTATTACCGGATGGGTCAGTGCTAATGATTATACTCTTAATTTACTCATTAGAACACAGAAAGCCATCATGAAAATTATACTTCGTCCCTGTAAGAACTAGTACTGATGAAATCATTAACAAACTTAATATTATGTCAATAAAACAATTATACTCTAAAAACAATACTACTTTACATTCATAAATACAAAAAAAAAGAAAACAACAACAACAAGAAATAACAAGACAATGATTAGAAACACTAGATCTCAGAGTAAAAAACAGATAAAACAAGGAAACACAAACAAAACATTTGAATAATAAACGTCTTATACTATGGTTCTAAAGTCTACAACACAATCCCACTATCCTTTAAAATCACAACAACAATAATAAATTAAAAAATCAAATAAAACACTGGATACGTTTCAGATCTTTCTGTGGGTAGACTTGAAATATAAAACACTTGAACACCAAATACAGAACACCGAAACCACGCAACTACACTTAAAACACCTCACCCAACAATTATTTTTATTTTTTCATCAATTTAATATAACGTAATTTAATATTATTTCAATGCAATCCTCAACACGGGATATCATTATACATTATGTTGCCTTAAGAAAAATTACGAAACATTATTATTATTATTATTACATCTGTACACATACCCATAAAATGAAAATTAATTTCAGAATTAAAACAAAAATGAGAATTTATTCAGACCATGCCTCTCGTGGCTTACATCAGCATCGGCCACACTGTTTTAAACTAATTTAACTCAAAATAACGATAATTTGACAGATTTGCTTAAATGGTCATGATATATCCTTTGGTATTACCCATAAGCAATGGCCGAATTCACGGACATATTTCGTTTCTAAACATGTGCATTTCAATTCTTAATAAGTCCCAGAATAGACAGGCCAAACAAAAATTGCTAGGCTTGCCTCTTGCTGTCTAAGCACTCAACATGGTGCCTTACTAATTATAAAAAGCCCATTAAACTCAGTGTGACGATGTCCGGCCTTGGCGTCATTGCCAGCCACCCCCGCCATTCGACCAGAACACCATGTAAGCTGATTTCCCATTTCCACTTAATAATGTGTTGATTAATCCCTTGTTCAATCTGTATAACTCGGTTGGAGATTCCAATCAGAAAGAGAGAGATATTACAATAGAATCCTATCTAGATTAAGACCTTTTTAGTGACTACTTGATTGTTCTTAACCCCCAATGTTTGTCCGAGTTTACAATAAACACTGAGTAAGAATACACCTCCCTGTACTAAGAAGTAGAAACGCCCTCAACCCAATTATAAGATTGCGATCGATCCGCGACCCTGATACGATAAGAAATTGATGCCCCCTGCCGATCTGAGCTTGGTTAATGTCCGGAGCAGCCTACACATCTAGGAGGCCATCTCCAGGGTAAGTCCTGCTGAATGTAATTGTCTCCCATAACTTCCCCTGTAACCCAACCTTCCTCCTCTCCATCCCTTCCTTTTCACAACACCGTCACCCAACGTGGCTTTCATTTTCCCCACCCTGGCTTTCCAGTTTAGGAGCTTTCTCCCAAACCAACCTTCCTCTTCACCGTTTCCCTCTCCCTGACATTCCCATTTTACACAACAATGCGCTTGTTTCAATGAACACTAAAGTTTTATATTCAGCTCGATGTTTAACAGCACAACCCGAAGTTCTCGGTCAAGACCTTTTAAGCATGACGGATTATAATTTTTAATTAATACTACAAGTGAAAAACTTTGCTCATATAAATACGTCGTTGATAATGGAAGTAGAGTGAAGGTTGCTTTGTCGAAAATGCGAGGATATTCTTTTTTAACGTACATCCAGAAAACATCTAATGAAACATCGGAGAAGTGAAGTATAGTTCGGGCATATTTTGATTTAAAAGAAACTCACGCACCTCGTGACGAAGCACAAATAATCTAGCCAAAACTTTGCCTTGGGATAGCCAACGAATTTCAGTATAAAACAATAAGGATTCATATTTGGTTCCCATTTCCGCACAGATTATTCCAATTTAAGCCTCTTGATTTAATTATGTTTACGATTTTAATGCATTCATTCATCGTGTTAAAAAGGTACTCCACCAAATTCATGACCACCATTGCTTCTCGATGTATGTAGAATTGTGTAAATTGTAACGTCGGATTTTTTGTTTTACACAAGAAACAAAACCCTCTTTACTACCCGTTATTCCCACAGCACCATCCGTGCAAACAGCAATTCAATGGCTCCATTGAATATTATTTATTTTGAAGAAATCATCGGTTACTTGAAAAATCTCTTCACCTGTAGTTCGCTCTGGAACCTCATTATAAAATAAATACTGTTCTCTAATAAAGTCCGCGTCAACGAAACGTACAATAGTTCTCAGATGTGCTTTATTTTTAATATCCCTTCTTTCGTCGATCTGAAGCGCAAAATTTTCAGCCAATAACAGTTTTCTAATCAGTGTTCTTAAAACATCGCTTGACATATCGTGAATACGTCTTTTAACAGTATCGACAGTAGTGTTAATATGGCTTTGTCGGAAAAATGAGGATATTCTTTGTAAGTAAATCCAGAAAACATCTAATGGAACTTCGGAGAAGTGAAGTTTTAAAGTCATGTAATTATATTACTCTGTAATTTCCTCTCGAATTTGCAGTCTAGTAACATTATTTTACCTAGTTCCGTCTTATATCAATGCATATGTATTCAATACAAATGTCAACATCCTATTTTATAAGTGATAAAACTATCTTTAATTCTTGTTTGTATCAAAAAAACTCTAACACATTCGATTCGCTTATTTGTATGTTTATTTTGTAATATTATAATATAATTATTTTGTAATATTTTCAATTTATTTCGTAATATTATAAAATAATGAATAATTACATTCAAATGTTATTTAATTTCATATATCCTTATGTAATGCCTATAAGAAATGACCAATATCACAGACATATTTAGTTTCTAAAATGTGCATTTCAGGTAATAATAATTCCCAGACTAGACCGGCCATAAAATAAATTAGCACAAAGGCCAGCTGAGCGTATTGTAACGTACTACATCGTAAAATAAACAAACCTCAATAACTATTTTAGAAATTCGGCATCTCCTTGGAGATTTTATTGGACAGCAAAATAAACTTCAAAGGAAATGAGCCGCCCTTCGAAGAGATTGCCAATAGAGGTCATAAAACTGACCCTGGCGGCCCGACACACACAGTCGCAACGAAAAAATTCATAATGACCGTGGGAGCAGTCGCCCGCGGCCGAATGAGACGGAACAAGGAAGAACGAGATCCCTACAGAGGGCTCTCCGACGAGAAGACAGTCGGGTTCAATCTTCCGCGTAGGAAGGAGAATTGGCTTGAAACTTCCTATCAGGAAGGTTCCCATTCTCGCTCCTCGGAGAGGCCGCCCAGGTCCTCTGACGACGAGTGAATTTTACGCTTCCCTCCGAGAATTAAGTCCGATCTCCGCCCTTCGGAGATATACGGTAGAGTCGCCCATGCTCTGTTCCATGAGTGAGTGTTACGCTTCCGTCGCTGAAGGCGATATCCGCCCTTCGGAGATCTACGGCAGAGTTGCCCAGGCTCTGTACGGCGACTGAACCCCCGCTTCTGCCCAGGAAGTTACTGATCTTCGCCCTTCGGAGATCAAACCCGGAGACCGCCCAGGCCTGTGATTTTCGCCGCGTTTGTACCTACTCCCGATCCGGAGGTACTTGGACTCTGCATACAAAACAGCCACTGGAACCTGGACAGCCAACAGTAAAGGGAAGTGCCTCTGACTCTCATGATAATTCTTCCACCCCGTCAGCCAACTGAATCTCTATCTTTAAGAAACAACTTTTTCGTACAAATAAGCCAGTGAATCTCTAATTTTAAGAATACAATCTTTTATGTATATTTAATGAAGTAATTAGTTAATTTTAACTACAAAGACTTTACAAGTACAAAGACTAAACAAATCTCGTTACTTAAGTAATATTGAAAATAACATTTACTTAAACCAAAAAAATTCTGGAGCCACGTCAAATCTTTCAATAAATCCCAAGATGTTATATTGCAAATTTATTTTCCGAATGTTTTAGTTCGGTTTTCAGTACAACCAAAGATATACCTCCCCCCGATCCTATTGGCAACGGGAATCACATATCTAGTATAAGTAGTATTGAGGTGACACAGAAAATGGTATTAAAGTACCTTAAAGAAATTGACATCCACAAAGGCGCTGGTCCTGATGAAATACCCCCAATTCTCATAAAAAGATGTGCGCACAATTAAGCCTTACCTTTATCTTTAATTTTTAACCGTTCCCTAACCGAATGCACTGTTCCTCTTACTTGGAAATCCGCATATGTATCTCCCATCTTCAAGAATGGTAAAAAAACTGATATAAAAAATTACAGGTCAATCTCAAAACTTTGCATAATTAACAAAATTTAAAAAAAATATATTTTTGATCAAATGTATGCTGCTCTTAAGCCTAGCTTAAATACGAATCAACATGGTTTCATTTGTGTTAAATCTACAACCTCAAATCTCTTAACCTTCACAGAGTATCTCCAGGATAACCTGGATAACAGAATACAAGTGGATACTATCTATACCGACTACAGCAAAGCGTTCGACAAGGTTGATCACACCACCTTATTAAACAAACTTTTAAAAATTGGTATTCACGGCGATCTTTATCGTTGGCTCTCTTCTTATATCTCGAACCGTAGTCAAATAGTAGTGGTGGCTGGATATAAATCCGACACTGTTACTGTTACATCTGGAGTCCCTCAAGGCAGCTTATCGGGGCCCTTATTATTTAATATTTATATCAATGATGTTAGTAATTGTTTTTAAACTCACAAACCATCCTATATTCAGGATTGTCAGAAGCTGCAAGTTGACTAACATCGTTTGAATGTCTATTGTAATGCCCACTTTTTGGAAATTAATATCTCTAAATGCTTCGTCGTGCGTTTTACCAGAAATCAAAACGTATTTACTCATGATAACTCAATTAATTGTCAACCGATATCTATGAAATCAGAAAGTATGGACCTTACTGGGGGTCATACTGGATAATAAATTGAATTTTAATGAACATATCGACCGTATAGTAACTAAAGCATCATCTATGCTCGGTTTCGTCATCCGTCCCTGTAAACAGTTCAACGATATCAGCACTTTCAAAACACTTTACTTCTCATATGTTCGCACTATTTTGGAATATGCATCTCAGGTATGGAACCCAGGCTATGCACTACTTAAAAACAGAAATGAAAGCGTCCAAAATAGATTTTTAAGGTACCTAAGCTTCCGCTCTTTTAGACCTCATGCTAGCAATGTAGACTTCTTAGAGTTCTTAGAGTTCTGTAGAGTTCTTTAATTTACAGACATTAACCTGCCGAAAAAATATAGCTGATTCCGTAATGTTATTTAAAATCATACGCAACCTAGTTGATAGCCCTGATCTTCTCAAACGTCTATTATTTCATATCCCAAAACGCAACAGCAGACAGCCACTTACTTTTTATATCCCTCATTGTAAAACCAATTCCAAACAAAACTCTTTTATCTACAGATCTACATACTCGTTTAACTTAAATTATTACCATATTTACATTTTTAACTCAACTACACGTGATATCAAATTAAAATCCATAAGGCAACCACTCTTAAACTAGTTAACTTAAACCATGTTTTTACCTTTATCCCACTCCTATGTTCCCATCCACCCTCCCCTCCCCCGACTGACATTTTTTAAGCTAATTGTTGAAAAACTGTACATTGTCACACTTTACTCATAATATTTATCATCAGCAGAGGAAAGTTTATAATTGGCATAATTTATTGTTTGTATTGTTATTTATATGAAAATTATGGATTTTCTGTTAATTTTCCCAAAAAAAGTAAATAAAATAAAAAAATAAACAAGTAGATTTAAGTACTTGCCTATCTAGTATTATTGAATGTTTGTGTCTAATTGAGTCTAACCCTAGTTTAAGACTAACCCCACGACTATCAAAATAAATGACTTGTTGACTACCTAAGTTAGCTTTTCAGTTCCTAACCTTTTTGCGTTATTCCTACTACACTAACCAACGTCTTATCAAATTCTTTGAATCAAAGTGAACAAAAAAAGTTAACTCCTTGACTTCATTTCAGTGCCTACTTAAAACTAATAGATTATTTTCTAGTCTATAAACTTCATAAATGTCTATGGACAACCTCACCTGACATATGCCTTTAGCTCCGCGAGTAGTATCGTCCTTTTTCTGAACTCTAATTCTGCACTATATCCCTCACACTGTTGAACCCAGGCAGTTAAAGCAATCGTCCCGTGCTTGTTCTAGTTATTGGTAAGTTCTAATGCTGATATTTTCTACCCGAGTATTAATCACTCTGTTCGTATTGCTTGCAACTCATTTTATATCGGCTGTTGTTCCAAATTAACTCTATTTTAGGCTAAGGCCGCACACTCGTTGCTTTATTCACATTCAAACAATCGGTAACTAACTAACTAACACCATCACGCCGTTTCTAGATGCTTCATTTTTTCTTTCTCAAGGGCGTGTCATACTTTGTTTTACCGGTATACTATGAACGCCCGAAGTTTAAAACGTGTCCCCACTATGAAAGATTTTGGTATCGTGTTTGATAGAAGGCTAACATTTCAGGCTCACATTGCAGTGACCTAAAAAGTACTTAATTAAAAATCCTGGGTTTCGTCTTATGTACTGCAAGGAATTTTAGAGACATTCGGGTTCTCATAATATTATGTAACTCATTAGCAAGGAGAAAGCTTGAGAGTGGGTTTATTGTTATACATTTCTTCAGAGTGATTTGCGGATGGTTCGAAAACTCGGCTATCATAGAGAGCACTAATTTTTATCTTCTCGATGGTTATCTCCGTCACCCACAGCATAGACTGTTTTGTCTCCCGACAGGATGACCAGCTGGCCAAGGTCATTCCGGTGGGGGATATCTTGCTGTTAAATAGAATCACTTCGGATACCGACGTATTTAGCATCAATGAAGCTGCTTTTAAACATAAAGCTTTGTTGCTATTTGTATAATACCAGTACGTGTTGTATGCAATTTACTGAGATTATGTATGTCTATCTTCTTTCTTTTAATATTTTTTTATATGTAGCTATTTTGGATGCTGTACATTATGTATGTATCATATCTTTAAAAATGCCTTTTAGATTTTCAAATTTTTTAAAAGAAATACCGAATTTAATTAAAATTGCACATGTTGCAATTGAAACTGACATCCTGAATAAAGTTGGTGGTCCATTTTCTTCCCGGTTCGATTCATTCCTGTTTTCACAAATTCAAATGTTACCCTTTGTGCCTTCCGGTAACCTTAGAGATCAAGTTGTAGTGTACGGTGTCTTTAAATAACTTCCCGGTTTTTATTTAAATTCATTCTGGTATCTTATCCCAGTGCTGATAATACATACATGCAAACAATTCCTCCAATGGACGTTCCTCCGAATTAATAAATTAGATTTCATATGATTTGTTTTCCACATGACTTCATTGTTTTGACAGAATATTCCAACCGAAACAACAATAATTTATAAATTAGAATTCCTATTATTTATTTTACACACGACTTGTTCAAATAACAGTGTTCTGTTTCAGGTGTATGCTTTGGACTCCAAGCAATTACCATAATACTACCACAGCAGTGCCATGAATCTACTAAATCCAGAGAGTGTTTCCATCAAGACGGAACCAGGGCGCCAGGAAGAAGGCGGAGATGAAATGACGTACACGGATATAGATATCGACCTCCCAGATGTGAAGAAGGAATGTTTGCTGTATTCGGAGAGTACTACGACAATCAGTAAGTTGGATTGAATATTATGGGTGCGACAGTTTTTGCACTTTCGAAAACTCGGTAAAAAGAAAGGCGCATGTCGTATGAAAATAAATGTTTATTTTGATAAAAGTAGACAAACTGGAAAATGCTTTTCTTAAAAATAACGTCATCTTAAGATCCACAATCAGGCCGCTGACATTCCTCGAGTCTGGCACCAAAATTATAAAAAAAATATTTGACATAAACCGCCCGGGATTAATAGTTTTTAATTAGAGGTGCTATGTCTTTGTAATGTTTCGTCGATCTTCGTTCCATTTTGAACAGCGAAGCAACGGCCGGTGACGTTCAGAAGTCGAATGTCGGGATGGCGGGTATCGAATGATCTCCTGATGAATATTTGCCTTTAGTTGGGATATGGTGACTGGATTATTCAAGTGCACACGATTTTCCAGATAACCCTATTTAAAACAAATTCAGGAACTGTCAAGTCTGCGCTGCGGGAGGGGTCATGGGATTTCGCTTCTTCGCTATATCAGTTTATAAGGGAATGTGTCCGTCACAAGCGGTAAAGTGGTATCGGATGTATGACAATTTTATGTAAATAAATGTCTACTCTTACATTCAGACGTTCGGGATCCATGACCACTCTTCAGAACTTTTCTTCCGAGAACGCCTACTCCCTCCTTTCATTAAAAATACCCTCCACACTGGACCCCCAACGATAGCATACGCCACGTGGAAAATTATTTACCTCAGGGTCTCCCCCCAATAAAAATATTATTAATATATTATTATACATATAATATTTTTTTAAATAGATATGTATGAGTATATATATCTCATTGTTCGTATTGTTCTTTTATTCCAGGTAGCATTAAAGTGAAGACTGTTCCCTTCAAGGGGGAATCGGGACACCGAGAAGAAGATGGAGTGGGAATTCATTATACGGAAATAGACATAGACCTGCCGGATGTTAAGAAGGAATGCTCAGAGCACTCTGAGAGTATTCCCCAGACAGGAGGTAAAACGGATGTTTTTTTGTTTGAATTAAATATTTGAGTCGTGCTCTTAATTTATTTTGTGAATTTCACTGTACTTACACATACACAGCTTTATCCGTAATCTTTTTCAGACTTCATGACAGATCTCAAGACGCATCCTGCAGAAAAACCATACTCTTCTCCCCATTGTAACTTCTCCTTCTCAAAACAGTCGCTGTTAAAACAGCCTCTGCGCACGCATACTGGAGAAAAACCTTACTCATGTCCCGACTGCAACTATTCATATTCACACGAGGGAAGTTTGAAGAGACACATGCAGACTCATAGTGGAGAAAAACCTTTTTCATGTTCCGACTGTCACTATTCATGTTCACTGAAGAGAGATATGAAGGTACACATTCAGACTCATACTGGAAAAAAACCTATGTCATGTTCCTACTGTATCTATTCAAGTTCACAGAAGGGTCATTTGAAGAGACACATGCTGACTCACAGTGGTGAAAAACCTTTTTCATGTTCTGACTGTAACTATTCATGTTCACAAAAGGAAAGTTTAAAGAGACACATGCAGAGTCATAGTGGAGAAAAACCTTTTTCATGTTCTGACTGCACCTATTCAAGTTCACAGAAGGGTCATTTGAAGAGACACATGCTGACTCACAGTGGTGAAACACCTCTTTCATGTTCCGCTTGCTACTATTCATGTTCAGAGAAGACAAATATGAAGCGCCACATGCTGACTCACAGTGGTGAAAAACCTTTTTCTTGTTCTGACTGTAACTATTCATGTTCACACAAGGAAAGTTTAAAGAGACACATGCAGAGTCATAGTGGAGAAAAACCTTTTTCATGTTCTGACTGTAACTATTCAAGTTCACAGAAGGGTCATTTGAAGGCACACATGCTGACTCACAGTGGTGACAAACCTTTTTCATGTTCTGACTGCAACTATTCATGTTCAAAGAAGAGTCGTTTGAAGACACACATGCTAACTCACAGTGGAGAAAAACCTTTTTCATGTTCCGACTGTACATATTCATGTTCACAAAAGGTAAGTTTGAAGAGACACATGGAGACTCATAGTGGAGAAAAACCTTTTTCATGTTCTGACTGTAACTATTCAAGTTCACAGAAGGGTCATTTGAAGGCACACATGCTGACTCACAGTGGAGAAAAACCTCTTTCATGTTCCGACTGTAACTATTCATGTTCACGTAAAGGAGATATGAAGCGCCACATGCTGACTCACACTGGTGAAAAACCCTTTTCATGTTCCGCTTGTAACTTTTCATGTTCACTCAAGGTAAGTTTAAAGAGACACATGCAGACTCATAGTGGAGAAAAACCTGTGTCATGTTCCGACTGTAACTATTCATGTGCACGGAGGGGAGATTTGAAGCGCCACATGCTGACTCACACTGGTGAAAAACCCTTTTCATGTTCCGTTTGCAACTATTCATGTTCACTCAAGGTAAGTTTGAAGAGACACATGCTGACTCATAGTGGAGAAAAAACTTTTTCATGATCTGACTGCAACTATTCATGTTCACAGAAGGATCATTTGAAGAGACACATGCTGACTCACAGTGGAGAAAAACCTTTTTCTTGTTCCGTCTGTATCTATTCATGTTTACGGACGGGAGTTATGAAGTGCCACATGCTGGCTCCCAGTAGGGAAAATCCTTGTTCATGTTCCGGTTGTACATATTCAAGTTCACAAAAGGGAAATTTGAAGGCTAACTGTTGAGGAAAGCTCTTATCATGGTCCTACTGTGATTATTCATGTTTTTAACCACACATCCTAACACACGGTGAATAAAAACCGGATTCTAGTACCAAATTCATGTTCACTAAAGATACATTTATTTTGAATATTAATTGGTAATGCCCGGATGGGCTTTTATATATTTCCTTTTTTGTGCTTAATACTAAAATATGAAAGGTTTTGTAATGACAAAAAAAAAACAACACAATATATGTGTGACATTTATTTAATGAGAAAATTAGCAAATAAAAAAATTAAGTTGCAGTTATTACAAAAAATTATATTTAAAATGTTGGTAATCAAATATTCAGTGCTAAATATATATATAACATGGGTGTACGACATAATGAAGAAAAGCAACGTTCTTTTGTATTTTGGAAGACATGCAAATGTATATAATACATAATATACAAGTGCATAATACGTAACATACTGTACATTTTGTACGAGTTCATACTTTATGTGTTGAACAAATATTCGCAGCATTGATAAGAACTTTAATAACCTACTTGTAACACTTGTCGGTTTGATTAATATTTTTGACATAATAATTTTAACTGAATGTTGGATCAAAACAAATTATAGTCACAAAAACATAGCAGAATTTACAGCCTTCATCACACAAAATAATAAGACACAGTCAGATGGAGTAATTGTCTACATTAAATCTGACCTAGACCCGATTATCTCTCAACTATTAATCGATAATGCCAAGTGCCTTAAAATACAATAAAAGACCAACCCAATCACAATTCTAGCACTATATATGTCACCTTTACAACAAAATATTTCATCCTTTTTTAATATCCGTAGACTTAGCCTTATTGAACTGTTCACCAAATGAAGAACTAATGGTAATTGGTCACATTAACATTGATTTACTTAATTCTATGTCAACATAAACAATAGGTTATAAAAATCTCATGACTCAACACGGCTTGTTTCTCATATTAATGTTCCTACTAGAGTAACTGATACGGCTGATTCATGTATTGATCACATATTTCTAAGAACGAAATAAATGCCCAGGGAACTGTATATCAATCGACCAAAACAGACCACTACTCGATATTAGTTGTCCTTATGCATAGAAACCCATTACTCGAACATAACGTTGTAATATAAAAAAGAAAAATATTAATTTCGAGCAACTAACTTCAATAATTAATTTGAAAAATAGGCTATTCAAATACACAAACTCATCGACTCCCTTTGAAAATTTCAAAAAATAAAAAAAACTGAAACCGTAGATCACAGATGGCCTAATTTATTTTATAAAGAAAACGGTAAAAGCTCCATAAAACCTTATTTAATGATCCGGACACTCAAGCACAAATATTTTATAAAAAATACAGAAAAATCTGTAATAATCTCATTAAAACTACAAAAGAAAACTACTATAAAAAGAAACTGTCCAGAGCCGATAATAACAAAACATCTGACATATTATCAATCACTATCACAACGGGCAAGACATTTCCCTAAAAAACCATCCAGACACTGTGACCAATCACATAAATTAATATTTTTGTAAAATCGGTGAAAACTTAGCATCACAAATTTCAAATAAGACATCGACGGATGAAAATGCTCGTGCCGATGTAATCAATCAATCTACCAGTGATATAAATAATATACTCACATTAGACCCCACTACCTCTTCTGAAATTTCACAAACTACTAAACAATTAAAACCCTCTCACTCGTGCAATCACGACAAAATATCCTCAAATACAGTAGAACTTCGGTATACGTCCGTTTTGGAACAAGTCTAACTTGGTAAACGTCCTGTTTTCCGCGAAAAAATGTATTGGTATAAGACCTTCGTTTAACATACGACCCGCGTACGTACTAGAACTTGTATGAGTCAAAATGACACACCGAATAAAATGGTTAGGATCACCATGAAGGTAAAAAAAGTCAAGCCTGGTGTGCGTCAACCAGGGCCAAATAGGGAAAAGGGAAAAGACAACAGAATTTCATTTTCCTGAAGTTTTATTGAAAACAAACTCTCCTTCTAACAAAAACATTTCCTCCTTCTCAGCACCATATTAGTAAGCACTTGACTCTTCTCACCAAGGTAAAGTGAGTTGAAATTTTCTTTTATTTCACCTTACTTCTCTTTTATTAGTGTATTTTAGTATTAAATAGTGTTTAAATTATTTTTTAGAACCATGTTAATGTATAATATGTCAATGACAATATGATTTTTTTTCGGGGGAACCGATTTTATCATTTTCCCTTTATTTCTTATGGATAAAATCCGTTTGGTATACGTCCTGTTTGGTATAAGTCCAAGGATCTGGAACGGATTAAGGACGTATACCGAGGTTCCAATGTATACTGAAAACAATTGAACCCTTTATAAACCAACCACTAGTATATATCTGGCTTCAGAGAGAATATGGGAACGAGTGATGCAGCTTTAAAAGTGATCACCACAGTCGTAGAAGCTCTAGATGATGGTAATAAAGCAATGGCTGTCTTTGTAGACTTGTCTAAGGCCTTTGATACCGCATCCCATGGTTTACTGCTTTAAAAAACTTAATTCAATGGGTGTTGCTAATACAGCAGTAGATTGGTTCAGAACTTATCTTGGGAATAGAACACATAGAGAAATTATTAATGATCATATTAGTTCAAATAAATCAATTTTATATGGTGTTCCTCAGGTAAGCGTTCTAGGTCCAATTAATTTATTTTGATTTTATTTTAATGACCTTTGTAAATTATCATTATTGGGTTCTTCAGTTGTATTTGCAGATGATACTGTTTTGGTGTTTGCTGGTGATACTTGGGATGAAACTTATGCGAAGTGTGAGTCAGGATTGAAGACTCTTAAAAAGTGGCTTGAATAAAACCTTTTAACTTTAAACACGCAAAAAACTGAATATATTACTTTTAGCATTTTCTCTGTAAGGCAACCCTCTGTGGACCGTTCCTTAACAGTGCATTGTTGTATACACGAGTGCAAGTGTCAATCTTTGGAAAGAGTATACAATATCAAATATCTTGGCTTAATTATTGATAAATATTTAAAATTTAACGAACATATTGCTCAATTAACAAACAAAATAAGAAAACTAGCTTATAACAATATTGATACTGCTATAAGGTCACAACAATTGCATTAGACTAGAATGGGTTCTTCTCTAATGTATCAGCCGGCAAGTAACAGAACATCATTTGGACAAAGGAGTTTTTCTTGTAAAGTCCTTTGTTATATAATCGGCTTAGTGACAACATTAAAACTATAGACTAGATAAATTTATTTTATAAAAATGGTCCAAAAGTCTATGCTAGCTGAGAATGGTGATTTCGCTTTATCCATGTTATCCGTTATGTTGATATCAATGTTGTAACCGTACTCGTATGTGCTCGATATTATCATAATTATTTACTTATTATTACCCACTTATTACTGTTTACATATTATGATTTACCTATTTTTTATTTTTATAATTATGTACTTATTACTATTTATATAATTTTGTTCACATAATTTTATTTACTTATTAATATTTACCTATTTTTATTATTAGGTACTTATTAGTATTTACTTATAAATATTTACTTAATATTAAATGTGTATTATTACATGCCTATTACTATTTACTGATCATTATTAACTTACTATTATTATTTAATTATTATTATCTGATCTTTATTATCTATTTACTATTATCTACCTTAATAATTTTTAATAATTTTTAATAAATTTGTTCTAGTATTATTATTTGCGTAATGAAATTTATCGATTATTATTAAATTGTGTTGCCGCTCATCTCAACACAGGACTGTCCTAGTGAGATGGGTGGCTAATGTTATGTAAAGCCGCTCATCTCAACACAGGACTGTCCTAGTGAGATGGGTGGCTAATGTTATGTAAAGCCGCTCATCTCAACACAGGATTGTCCTAGTGAGATGGGTGGCTAATGTTATGTAAAGCCGCTCATCTCAACACAGGATTGTCCTAGTGAGATGGTGGCTAATGTTTTGTAAAGCCGCTCATCTCAACACAGGGCTGTCCTAGTGAGATGGGTGGCTAATGTTATGTAAAAGCCGCTCATCTCAACACAGGATTGTCTAGTGAGATGGGTGGCTAATGTTACCAAGCCGCTATCTCAACACAGGGCTGTCCTAGTGAGATGGGTGGCTAATGTTATGTAAAGCCGCTCAAACACAGGATTGTCCTAGTGGGATGGTGGCTAATGTTAATAAAGCCGCTCATCTCAACACAGGTCCTAGTGAGATGGAGTGGCTAATGTTATAAAGCCGCTCATCTCAACACAGGGCTGTCCTAGTGAGACGAGTGGCTAATGTTATGTAAAGCCGCTCATCTCAACACAGGATTGTCCTAGTGAGATGGGTGGCTAATGTTATGTAAAGCCGCTCATCTCAACACAGGACTGTCCTAGTGAGATGAGTGGCTAATGTTATGTAAAGCCGCTCATCTCAACACAGGATGTCCTAGTGAGATGGGTGGCTAATATGTAAAGCCGCTCATCTCAACACAGTGTCCTAGTGAGATGAGTGGCTAATGTTATGTAAAGCCGCTCATCTCAACACAGGATTGTCCTAGTGAGATGAGTGGCTAATGTTATGTAAAGCCGCTCATCTCAACACAGGATTGTCCTAGTGAGATGGGTGGCTAATGTTATGTAAAGCCGCTCATCTCAACACAGGATTGTCCTAGTGAGATGGGTGGCTAATGTTATGTAAAGCCGCTCATCTCAACACAGGATTGTCCTAGTGAGATGGGTGGCTAATGTTATGTAAAGCCGCTCATCTCAACACAGAATTGTCCTAGTGAGATGGGTGGCTAATGTTATGTAAAGTCGCTCATCTCAGCACAGGATTGTCCTAGTGAGATGGGTGGCTAATGTTATGTAAAGTCGCTCATCTCAACACACAATTGTCCTAGTAAGATGGGTGGCTAATGTTTTTGTATTCATAAATAAATTTAAGAATAAATAAATAAATATCATTAACCTCTGTCTTACTAAAGGTGTATTCCCAAACAAACTCGAACTCGATTTTGTTCAACCAATTTTTAAGACCAAAACTAATATAACAAACTACAGACCCATTTCCATATTATCATCGGTATCAAAAATTATAGAAAAATAGTCTAATGAAAGACTTATCGGCAATTTTACAAAATACAACTTTCTCTCGTCAAACCAGTATGGCTTCAGAGAAGAGCTAAACACAGATTCAGATATTTTAGAATTAACGTCACATATTACACAAGCCCTAGACAAAGGTAATGAATGTTTGGCAATATTTCTGGATTTAGCTAAGGCATTTGACACAGTTTCTCATCCAATCCTTCTATCTAAGCTCTATTAAAATTGAGTAAAGAATAAGGCGATAAAATAGTTCAAATCATACCTAACAGACATAAAGCAGTGTGTTAAGTTACCATCACGTAAATCATCTTATCCAACCACCATCAATTTTGGTGTACCTAAGGGCGGTGTAGTCGGTCCCACACTTTTTCACATTTACATCGACGACTTATGAGGAACGGCTGCGCTGCCTTTTTCGTACATTACATAACTTTCTATTTGAGGCCAAAATACTCATCCAAACTGAATTATATATTTTTTTGATTAAAGCTTTAGTAAATATCTAGTACGGATGAGAATTATTTTTTCATTTTTGTTGTAAATTATGACGCATGTGACATGAAAAACAAAATTATTTTCATAATTTTAGGGGGAAATTAGAAAATTACTTGCGGGTTTATTGTATATATTTTTAAATTATCGTATCTTCTATGTAAGTATAGTTACGAAAATACAAAAAAAACAATTTTTTCGGGTCGATATTTTAAAGTATGTACGGCAAATTTGTGTTCCAACGTAAATATGTTGTTTTTAATTGAATTTAAACTTCACCATTATGCTTATTTTAATGTATTTTTTTATTTATTTTATATTTCCTTATATTTTAAAAGCAGATGGGATAAAGTGCCTTTAACATCTTTAAAAATCATTTTTTTAATGGCATATGTTTCATAATGTAAAACAAAAATAAATTTTAAAAAATTCCTTCTAATCGGTACTAGATATTTACTATGCTTTTTGATGGAAAAAAAAAGATCATTGGGTTTATGTGAGTATTTTGGCCTCAAATCCAAAGTAAAGTTTTGTATGAAACAGGCTGCGCAGCTGTTTCTTTTAAGTAGAATACCAATTGATGGCAACATAATCACTTTCGCTGATGATACTGCACTAGTACTAAGAAGTGGGAAGAAACATTTCATACAGCGGGACTAATATTGAAAAATATTAAACAATGGTTGGATGATACATTCTATTCACGTTAAAAATAAGTAACGAAATATCTAACATTTACTCTTAATATTCCAAGTTAGCCTTTAATCAATCATAAACGAAAAATACATTCCTGTAGAAATCTCTCTAATTGTCTATTCATCTCACTGGAACGAGTAGATTCCATTGAGGTTTTCTCAAGATATGTAGTGGGGTCGTTTTTGTTAATTTTATAAATGGGATCAAGCAAAATGTCACGCATTTTTGTGTTGTAATCGCTTGCATTCATTATTACTGTCGCGTTGCCTTTATCTGCTGGTAAAACTATTATTTCTTTGTTAGAACGTAGCGCCTTAAGGGCTTTCAATTCGTCAGAGGATATGTTTTTCTTGGGTTCTACGGCTTTTCTAAGAATATGACACGTTTCTTGTCGAATTATTTCGGCTTTGTCCTTGGGCAATTTTGAAATGGACAATTCTACTGCGGTGATGATGTCTTCTTTTGAAATTTTTGAATGCGTAACACTAAAATTAAAACCTTTGGTCAGTACTGATTTAGTGGCGTTATCAAGGGCAAAGTTTGATAAATTGTGAACTAATAAAACAACCTATTAAAGACCCCACCCTTACCTCCGCCCCTTTATCGACACGCGTGTTGCGTCCTAGACTGCTAAAATGATTTGCAATCATTTAGGTTTTGACTTTTGGATTGAACGGACACGTGTAAGCGATCTGTTCAAATCAAAACTCAAGACATAAGGCCTCTGAAAATGGACAATGTGATTTGTTCGAAACGTCGGGAGTTAAAAAGTCCTTCTAAGGACTACATTACGCGGGTAAACCGAGAAAATTATTCTACATATATATAGCTGATGTGTATCCGGCCTTTCACGGGATTTTTTTTTAACAAAGTTATGATGTTATGAATTGTCGCCTGTCATTATGGTGGCATAATTGATTTGACAGCGAAAGGAACTATCTCCAAATAAAGAAACATTCATGGAAATATTTTATTTCATTAGAAATGTTAATTGTATCAAAATATATCTAAATCATACATTTCTTAATTAAGATACCTATAAGAGTTTTCTTTCAATTCTTCTTTTGAATGTGCAATCTGTGGCTAACCAGAGTGTTACATCTATAGGGCAACATAAATAAAACATGACGGGTTCAATGTTTTTCATACTAATTTTCAAAAGTTATAGCAACAGTTTTACATATTGGATTTCATTTAAAGAAGTTTCTAAACTTTCCTGGCAATAATAAAAACAAACTGCTATTTTCAGCGAAACATCGAGGATAAACAAACAAACTTCTCTAATTTTTAGATATATTTATATTATTATATATGTTATGGTTGAGATTTTCACGGGTGTAAGATGTAGAATATTTTTTCGGTTTACCGCGTAATTTAATACTTAGAAGGACCTAAGTGATGATCATTAATTAGGTTTTGAATTTTGGGTTGAACGGACACGCGCAAGCGATCAGTTCAAAACAAAACTCCAGACATAAGGTCTATCGAGATGGAGAATGTGATTTGTCCAAAACGTCCTTTTAAGGACTACATTACGCGGGTAAACTGAGAACATTATTCTACATTATTACATATATAGCACACCATATTATATATGTGTACGTTGTTTAACTAGTGTGACGTTTAGGAACATAAAAGTACAAACTGGAATGAAAACGATTAAATAAATTAAAGAAAAATTCACTTTCATATATATAAAAACAAATTGAAATGGTAAATTTGAATTTATAATACTTTATGATCAGTACAAAATATCGGGGTGCCAGTGTAAAGGATGGGATCTGATATTCAAATTGATAGTATTCGTATTTAAAACAGATAAACATTATTTCACTTTAGTCAAACGATTTTATCAGGGGTAAAACGCAAGAGATTTTAATATGTAGGGATTATGAATTATGAACTGCAAACCAACGTCACAAGAAGTCAGTTCGTTTTTTACACGCTCAGACATTTCGTTCTCTGCTGAGCACGCATGCGCGTGTTCATATTAAATATATTATTATAAAATTTGCCGGTGGATTAATTCCATAATCACAGTTCCTACAAAAGTACTAAAAATAAATGAGTAAAATAAATCACGGAGATTAAGTAGTATGAATATACAACATAATATTTTGGAAGTAAAACACTTTTTTTAAATTTTTTTATTTAATGTAAATCAAATTTAATAATGTTATTATTTAGTTCTGCAAGCATTTTTAGTTGTTTTTATTGTGACAGCTGTTTCGGCGTTTAAGGTCATTTTCAAACTGTGGTTAATCCACATTGCGACGACTTATTTATATGATTTAATTTACTCCTTTAAAAATTTGGATGGATGGATAATGATTTATTATCGGTAAAACCTATTTAGTTAGGAAGCAATTAAAATTCTGAATTCTGAGGTTTTCACATTTATAATGTGTTTTTACTCGTATTTAACTGACAATGTTTTCTTAATTGATTTATTTAAATGTGTTGTATTGTTTTGATAATGTGAACATACACTAAGAAGCGGTGAGTATATAATTTTCCGTACTTTATTTATCAATGTCACAATAATAACAAGTAAAAATACTTGCAGAACTTAATAATAACATTATTAAATTTAACTTACATTAAATTTTTAAACATTAAATGGAGTTCTACGAATTAAACACAAAAACAATTAATAAGACACTCTTGAGAAAATTAATCAGGTGGGGATTAAAAATTATAAAATGAACATTCAATATTAAAGAATAGAATTACTCAAATGTAGGTGAAACAGATTAACTAACCATCGTGTCCTTTCACCGTAGGGATAGGCAGAGAGGATGGACCACCATACAACTCCATCTTGACACACACTCCTTGCTTCGTTCCCATCCATATATATTCTAATATCTAATCTTCCGCTATTCCCATTATATAACACATTTGAGAACCACATCTGCTTCTTGATGTTTCAAACATTGAGGAAATTAATGTTCACAATTGAAATGGAACCCGCTGTTTGGTTCTTTTTTATTAAGATCTACATGGCTCCGCCAATCACTATTAGAATATGGTATTATCGGATGGGGCAGTGCTAATGATAATACTCTAAATTTACTCATTAGAACACAGAAAGCCATCATGAAAATTATACTTAAAGTCCCTGTAAGAACTAGTAATGTTGAAATCATTAACATACTTAACATTATGTCAAATAAAACAATTATACTCTAAAAACAATACTACTTTACATTCATAAATACAAAAAAACAACAACAACAACAAGAAATAACAACAATCACACTTATTAGAAACACTAGATCTTAGAGTCAAAAACAGATACAACAAGGAACCACAAACACAACATTTGAATAATAAACGTCTTATACTATGGTTCTAAATTCTACAAAAAATCCCACCATCCTTTAAAATCAGAACAACAATAATAAATTAAAAAATCAAATAAAACACTGGATACGTTTCAGATCTACCTATTGGCTGAAATATTAAACACATTAACACGAAATACAGACTAACACCGAAACCACGCAACTACACTTAAACACCTCACCCAACAATTATTTTTATTTTTATCATCAATTTTATATAATGTAATTTAATATTATTTCAATGATATAATCAGCACGGAAATCCCAGTGAGGATATCATTATTCATTATTATGTCCTTAGGAAAAGAAAATAATTAAATATTATTATTATTATTATTATTACATCTGTACACATACCCATACAATGAAAATTAATTTCGGAATTAAAACAAAAATGAGAATTTATTCAAACCATGGCTCTCGTGGCTTACATCTGCATCGGCCACACTGTTTTAAACTAATTTAACTCAAAATAACGATAATTTGACAGATTTGCATAAATGAGCATGATATATCCTTTGGTATTACCCATAAGTAATGGCCGAATTCACGGACATAGGTACTTAGTTTCTAAACATGTGCATTTCAATTCTTAATAAGTCACAGAATAGACAGGCCATACAAAAATTGCTAGACTTGCCTTTTGCTGTCTAAGCACTTAACATGGTGCCTTACTAATTATAAAAAGCCCATTAAACTCAGTGTGACGATGTCCGTCCTTGGCGTCATTGCCAGCCATGTAAGCTGATTTCCCATCTCCCCTTAATGTGTTATAAGATTTAAAGACAAGATAAATTATAAGATTGCGATCGATCCGTTACCCTGATACGATAAGAAGTTGATGCCCACTGCCGATCTGAGCTTGGCTAATGTCCGGAGCAGACTTCACATCTAGGAGGCCATCTCCAGGGTAAGTCCTGCTGATTGTAATTGTCTCCCATAACTTCCCGTGTAACCCAAACTTCCTCCTCTTCATCCCTTCCTTTTCACAACACCGTCACCCAACGTGGCTTTCATTTTCCCCACCCTGGCTTTCCAGTTTAGGGGCTTTCTCCTAACCCAACCTTCCTCTTCCCCGTTTCCCCTCTCCCTTACATTCCAATTTTACACAACAATTCGCTTGTTTCAATGAACACTAAAGTTTTATATTCAGCTCGATGTTTAACAGCACAACCCGAAGTTCTTGGCCAAGACCTTTTAAGCATGACGGATTATAATTTTTAATTAATACTACAATTAAAAAACTTTGCTCATACAAATACGTCGTTGAAAATGGAAGTAGAGTGAAGGTTGCTTTGTCGGAAATGCGAGGATATTCTTTTTTAACGTACATCCAGAAAACATCTAATGAAACTTCGGAGAAGTGAAGTATAGTTCGGGCATATTTTGATTTTAAAGAAACTCACGCACCTCGTGACGAAGCTCAAATAATCTAGCCAAAACTTTGCCTCGGGTTAGCCAACGAATTTCAGTATAAAACGATAAGGATTCATATTCGGTTCCCATTTCTGCACAGATTATTCCAAAGATTCGCGAATTTAAGCCTCTTGATTCAATTATGTTAACGATTTTAATGCATTCATTCATCGTGTTCAAAAGGTACTCCAGCAAATTCATGACCACCTTTACTTCTCGATGTATTAAGCAGTGTGTAAATTGTAACGTCGGATTTTTTGTTTTACACAAGAAACAAAACCCTCTTAACTACCCGTCATTCCCACAGCACCATCCGTGCAAACAGCATTTCAATGGCTCCATTGAATATTATTTATTTTGAAGAAATCATCGGTTACTTGAAAAATCTCTTCACCTGTAGTTCGCTCTGGAACCTCATTATAAAATAAATACTGTTCTCTAATAAAGTCCTCGTCAACGAAACGTACAATCGTTCTCAGATGTGCTTTATTTTTAATATCCCTTCTTTCGTCGATCTGAAGCGCAAAATTTTCACCCAATAACAGTTTTCTAATCAGTGTACTTAAAACATCTAGTGAATACGTCTTTTAACAGTATCGACAGTAGTGTTAATATTGCTTTGTCGGAAAAGTGGGGATATTCTTTCTAAGTAAATCCAGAAAACATCTAATGGAACTTCGGAGAAGTGAAGTTTTAAAGTCATGTCATTATATAAATCGGTAATTTCCTCTCGAATTTGCAGTCTAGTAACATTATTTTACCTAGTTTCGTCTTATATCAATGAATATGCATTCAATAAAAATGTCAAAGAATAATTACATCCAAATATTATTTAATTTGATATATCCTTTTATAATACCTGTAAGAAATGACCGAATTCACAGACATACTTAGTTTCTAAAATGTGCATTTCAGGTAATAATAATTCCCAGACTAGACCGGCCATAAAATAAATTAGCACAAAGGCGAGCCGAGCCTATTGTAAAGTACTACATCGTAAAATAAACGAACCTCAAATACTATTTTAGAAATTCGGCACATCCTTGGAGATTTTATTGGACAGCAATATAAACTTCAAAGGAAATGAGCCGCCGTTCAGAGAGACTGCCAATAGAGGTCATAAAATTGACCCTGGCGGCTTGACACACACAGTCGCACCGAAAAAATTCATAATGACCGTGAGAGCAGTCACCCGCGGCCGAATGAGTCATTTCAGTCTTCCGTGCAGGAAGTAGAGTTGGCTTGAAACCCTCCCATCAGGAAGGTTCCTATTCTTGCTCCTCGGCGAGGCCGCCCAGGTCCTCTGACGACGAGTGAATTTTACGCTACCATCCGGAAAGGAAGTCCGATCTCCGCCCATCGGAGATCTACGGCACAGTCGCCCAGGCTCTGTTCCGCGAATAAACTCCCGCTTCCATCCCAGAAGGAAGTAACTGATCTTCGCCCTTCGAACAACAACCCCGGAGACCGCCCAGGCCTCTGATTATCGCCGCGATTGTACCAACTCCCGATCCGGAGGTATTTGAATACCTAGTGCGAACCCGAGGACTCTGCATACAAAGCAGCCACTGGACCCTGGACAGCCATCTGTAAAGGGAAGTGCCTTTGACTCTCATAATAATTCCTCCACCCTGTCAGCCAAGTGAATCTCTAACTTTAAGAAACAACTTTTTCGTACAAATAATCCAGGGAACCTCTAATTTTACGAATACAACCGTTTATGTAGATTTAACGAAGTAATTAGTTAATTTTTAGTACGAATAGATTTAAGTAATTGCCTATCTAGTTTTTAAGACTAACTAACCCCACAAATATCAAATTAAATGTTGTAACTACCTAAGATTGCTTTTCAGTTCCTAACCTTTTTGCGTTATTCTTAGAATTATACCCACTACACTATCCACCGTCTTATTTAAAGTGAACAAAAAAAACTCGCTTGACTTCATTTCAGTACCTACTTAAAACACATAGTTTATTTTCTAGTCTATGACTTTAAAAATGTCTATGGATAACCTCACCTGACATATGCTTTTAGCACCGCGAGTAGTATCGACCTTTTTCTGAACTCTAATTCTGCACGATATCCCTCACACTGTTGAAGCCATGCAGTTAAATCAATCGTCCCGTGCTTGTTCTAGTTATTGGTAAGTTCTTATGCTGATATTTTCTACCCGAGTATTAATCAATCTGTTCGTATTGCTTGCAGCTCATTTTATAGCGGCTGTTGTTCCAAATTAACTCTATTTTAGGCTAAGGCCGCACACTCGTTGCTTTATTCACATTCATACTATCGGTAACTAACTAACTAACTAACCATCAAGCCGTTTCTAAATGCTTCATTTTTTCTTTCTCAAGGGCGTGTCATACTTTGTTTTACCGGTATACTATGACGCCCGAAGTTTAAAACGTGTCCCCACTATGAAAGATCTTGGTATCGTGTTTGATAGTAGGCTAACATTTCAGGCTCACATTGCAGTGACCTGTTGTACTTAATTAAAAATCCCGGGTTTCGTCCTATGTACTGCAAGGAATTTTAGAGACATTCGGGTTCTCATAATATCATGTAACTCATTAGCAAGGAGAAAGCTTGAGAGTCGGTTCATTGTTAGACATTTCTTCAGAGTGATTTGCGGATGGTTCGAAAACTCGGCTATCACAGAGAGCACTAATTTTATGTTCTCGATGGTTGTCTCCGTCACCGACAGTAGTGTTGGGTAACTAGCCAAAATTTTAATACCATAACCAACTGGTTATTAGGAGCTAAATAACTGGTTATATAACGGTTATTTGGTTATTTTGGTTATTTCGGTTGTTCGGCTATATACTATATAGTATTGGCGAGTGGGCACCCGAGATAAGCACCGATCGGGGGCGGTGACAACAATTAGCGGGCGTGCAAAATAAAATAAAATTGTTCGCTTGATTTGTATTTTTATGTTCCAATTTTATATATTTCTACATAGAATCTATATCATACGTTTTGTAGAAATAGATAAGTTATCGTTTAAGTAGTAGCAGACCATTTTTAAATGGTTTAAATTAACAAAAATATTAAATACATCTATTGTACAATGGAAACATTTGAATTTTTTATTAGAGAGTGGGGTAAATAAGATAAAAATTCAGATTGTATGTCATGACGTCTCAAACAATAAGAATTAGGAATATTATAAATTATTTTTATCACTCCTTTGAATTCTAACTATTTATATTATTCTTGCATTTAAAAATACCACAATTCCTTGAAAATAATAATAACGGACATTTTGTGTTTGTTTTTTCCCAAGAGCAACTAGTAAATAAGTCATTAATTTTATCAAAACATTGTAAATTCCTTTGTAGGATCAAAATACAATGGTTGATTCGTATAAAAAATGTACCGTATTTACTGATTACTCCCTCAAATACTTGCGCGTGTTTACATTGCCGCTTCATACTGGCCACTGGGCTAATGGCTGGGGCTAGGTGGATAGTTATCAGTTGGTTATTTCAGTTATTTGGTTATGGTTTTGTCAGTGGGTATAACTGGGTATTAGGTAGTTGTCACCTCACAAAGGGGATAGCGCAATACGAACTATATAGCTCTGTCTCGTTTCGCCTTACTAAAGAAAAAGACAGATATATATGCAGCATGGAGCCCATATAGCGCTGTCCCCTTTTGCCTAATAACCATAACCAAAATAACCAAAATAACCAAATAACTGAAATAACCGAATATCCGAGCCGTAGCTAGCTAGGCGTAGTTGCGGTTAGTACAGTGGGTATTGGGAACAATGGGAACCCGAGGCGAGTACCGAACAGAGAATCTGAAGGGAGCAAAGTGTAATAATAATTGGAGGGTTAACTGTTCGCTGTGAATGCTAGTTACTATTGGCGTACTGACCTACTGACTGGCTACAGTTGTCTAGTTATCTAGTTATCTAAGTTTTTAGTTATCAGGTATCGGGTAGTTCTCACCTCACAGAAAGGAATAGCGCCATATGAACTATATAGCGCTGTCTCGTTTTGACTCACTAAAGAAAAAGACAGGTATACATGCAGCATGGAGCCCGTATAGCGCTGTCCCCTTTTGTCAAATATCCACAACCAAAATAACCAAAATAACCAAATAACCAAATAACCGAGCGGTCGCTAGCGTAACTGCGGGTATTTCGCAAATAACCGGTATTTAGCTGGTTATTGGTTATAACTGCCAACACTAACCGACAGCATAGACTGTTTTGTCTCCCGACCAGCAGGACCAGCTTCCCAATGGTCATTCCGGTGGGGGGATTTGCTGTTAAATATAATCACTTTGTATACCGACGTATTTAGCATCAATGAAGCTGAGTCAAAAGCTTTGTTGCTATTTGTGTAATACCAGTATGTGTTGTATGCAATTTACTGAGATTATGTATGTCTATCTTCTTTCTTTTAATATTTTTTTATAAGTAGCCATTTTGTATGCTGTACATCATGTATGTATGATATCTTTAAAAATGCCTTTTAAGTTTTCAAAATTTTTAATAGGAATACAGAATTTAATTGAAATTGCACATGTTGCAATTGAAACTGACATCCTGAATAAAGGTGGTGGTCCATTTTCTTCCCGGTTCGATTAATTCCTGTTTTTATAAATTCAAATGTTACCCTTTGCGCCCTCCGGTGACCTTAGAGATCAAGTTGTAGTGTACGGTGTCTTTAAATAACTTCCCGGTTTTGATTTAAATTCATTCTGTTATCTTATTCCAGTGCTGATATCCAAACAATTCCTCCAATGTACGTTCCTCCGAAATTATAAATTAGATTTCATATGATTTGTTTTCCACAAGATTTCATTGTTTTGACAAAATATTCCAACCGAAACGAGAATAATTTATAAATTAGATTTCCTATTATTTATTTTACACACGACTTGTTCAAATAACAGTGTTCTGTTTCAGGTTTATTCTTTGGACTTTTGAACAATTACCTTAACACTAGCACAGCAGTACCATGGATCTACTAAATCCAGAGAGTGTTTCCATCAAGACGGAACCAGACTCCCAGGAAGAAGGTGGAGATGAAATGACGTACACGGATATAGATTTCGACCTCCCAGATGTGAAGAAGGAATGTTTGCTGTATACGGAGATTACTACAACAGTCAGTAAGTTGGATTGCATATTATGGATGCGACTATTTTTGCACTTTCGAAAACTCGGTAAAAAAAAAGCCGCATGTCGTATGAAAATAAAAGTAGACAAACTGGAAAATGCGTTTCTTAAAAATAACGTCATTTTAAGATCCACAACGAGGCCGCTGACATTCCTCGAATATGGCACCAAAATTATTAAACCGCCCGGGATAAATATTTTTTAATTAGAGGTGCTATGTCTTTGTAATGTTTCGTTCCATTTTGAACAGCGAAGCAACGGCCGGTGACGTTCAGAAGTCGAATGTCGGGATGGCGGGTATCGGAATATTTGCCTTTAGTTGAGATATGGTGACTAGATGATTCAAGTGCACCCGATTTTCCAGATAACCGTATTTAAAACAAAATCAGGAGCTGTCAAGTCTGCGCTGCGGGATTTGTCATGGGATTTCGCCTCTTCGCGATATCAGTTTATAAGGGAATGTGTCCGTCACAAGCGGTAAAGTCGTATCGGATGTATGACAATTTTATGTAAATAAATGTCTAATCTTACATTCAGACGTTCGGGATCCATGACCAGTCTTCAGAATTTTTTTTCCAAGGACGCCTACTCCTTCCTTTTATTAAAATTATCCTCCGCACTGCATCCCCAACGATAGCATACTCCACGAGGAAAATTATTTACCTTAGGGTCTCCTATTAACATCTTTTTATAAATAGATATTTATGAGTTTTTATATATGTATATATCATCGTACGTATTGTTCTTTTATTCCAGGTAGCATTAAAGTGAAGACTGTTCCCATTAAGGGGGAATCAGGACCCCGAGAAGAAGATGGAGTTGGAATTCATTATACGGAAATAGACATAGACCTGCCGGATGTTAAGAAGGAATGCTCAGAGCACTCTGAGAGTATTCCCCAGACAGGAGGTAAACCGGATGTCTGTTTGTTGGAACTAAATATTCAAGTCGTGCTCTCAATTTGTTTTGTGAATTTTAATGTGCTTACACATACACAGCTTTATCCGTAATCCTTTTCAGACTTAATGACAGATCTCAAGACGCATCCTGCGGAAAAACCATACTCTTCTCCCCATTGTAACTTCTCCTTCTCAAACCAGTCGCTGTTAAAACAGCATCTGCGCACGCATACTGGAGAAAAACCTTACTCATGTCCCGACTGTAACTATTCATGTTCACATAGGGGAAGTTTGAAGAGACACATGCAGACTCATAGTGGAGAAAAACCTTTTTCATGTTCCGACTGTAACTATTCATTTTCACGGAATGGAGATCTGAAGCACCACATGCTGACTCACAGTGGTGAAAAACCTTTTTCATGTTCCGTTTGCAATTATTTATGTTCAGTGAAGAGATATTTGAAGATACACATGCTTAAACACAGTGGAGAAAAACCTTTGTCATGTTCCGACTGTAACTATTCATGTTCATGGAAGGGAGCTATGAAGCGCCACATGCTGGTTCACAGCGTGGAAAAACCTTTTTCATGTTCCGACTGCAACTATTCATGTTCACGGAAGGGAGATATGAAGCGCCACGTGCTGACTCACACTGGTGAAAAACCATTTTCATGTTCCGTTTGTAATTATTCATGTTCACGCAAGGTAAGTTTGAAGATACACATGCAGACTCATAGTGGAAAAAAACCTTTTTTATGTTCTGACTGCAACTATTCAAGTTCACAGAAGTGTCATTTGAAGAGACATATGCTGACTCACAGTGGAGAAAAACCTTTTTCATGTTCCGACTGCACTTATTCAAGTTCACAAAAGGGAAATTTGAAGGCACACATGCGTACTCACTGTTGAGAAAAGCTGTTATCATGGTTCTACTCTTATTATTACAGAAGACATATCTTTAACCACACATGCTAACACACGGTGAGTAAAAACCGGTTTCTAGTACCAAATTCATGTTCACTAAAGGCACATTTATTTTGAATATTAATTGCTAATGCCCGGATGGGCTTTTATGTATTTTTCCTTTTTGTGCATAATACCAAAATATGAAAGGTTTTGTGATGACAAAACAATAACACAATATATATATGTGGCATTTATGTAATGAACAAATAAAATATTAAAAAAAAAAAAAAGTTGCAGGTATTACAAAAAATTATATTTCAAATGTTGGTAATCAAATATGCAGTGCTAAATATATATAACATGGGTGTACGACATAGTGAAGTAAAGCAACGTGGTTTTGTATTTTTGAAGACATACAGATAATACATAATATACTGTACATTTTGTACGAGTTTATACCATATGTGTTGAATTAGTATGCGAACTTTCAACAAATATTCGCAGCATTGATAAGAACTTTAATAACCTACTTGTAACACTTGTCGGTTTGATTAATATTTTTTACATAATAATTTTAACTGAATGTTGGATCAAAACAAATTATACTCACAAAAACATAGCAGGATTTACAGTCTTCAACACACAAAAATCAGATGGAGTAATTGTCTACGTTAAATCCGAGCTAGACCCGATTCTCTCAACTATTCATCGATAATGCCAACTGCCTTAAAATAAAATAAATGACCAACCAAACCACAATTCTAGCACTATATAGGTCACCTTAACAACAAAATATTTCATCCTTCTAAAATCCCTAGACTTAGCCTTATTGAACTGTTCATCAAATGAAGAACTAATGGTAATTGGTCACATTAACATTGATTTACTTACGCCTATGTCAACGTAAACACTAGATTATAAAAATCTCATGACTCAACACGTGCTTGTTTCTCATATTAATGTTCCTACTAGAGTAACTGATACGGCTGTTTCATGTATTGATCACATATTTCTAAGAACGAAAAAAATGCCCAGGGAACTGTATATCAATCGGCCAAACCAGACCACTACTCGATAGTAGTTGGCCTTATGCATAAAAACCCATTACCGGAACATCACATTGTAATATAAAAAAGAAAAATATTAATTTCGAGAAACTAACTTCTATAATTAATTTGTAAAATAGGCTATTCAAATACACAAACTCATCGACCACTCCCCTTTGAAAAATTAAAAAAATAAAAAAATAAAAAAAATGAAACCGTGGATCACAGATGGCCTAATTTATTGTATAAAAAAATCCGGACACTCAAGCCCAAATATTTTTTTAAAAATACAGAAAAATCTGTAATAATCACATTAAAACTACAAAAGAAAACTACTATAAAAAGAAACTGTCCAGAGTCTATAATAATAACAAAAAAATCTGACATATTATCAAAGAAATATCTAACATTGATCACACAATACCACCAATCAATAAATTAAACTTCAACGGCCAAGACATCTCCCTAAAAGAGCATCCAGACACTGTGGCCAATCACATAAATGAATATTTTTGTAAAATCGGTAAAAACCTAACATCACAAATTTTAAATAAGACATCGACGGATGAAAATGCTTTTGCCGATGTAATCAATCAATTTACCAGTGAAATAAATAATATACTCACATTAGACTCTACTAACTCCGCTGAAATTTCACAAACTATTAAACGATATAATAACACACATATCAAACTTATTTCCACTTTTAATTTATTTCACCGTGACCGGTTTCAGCTTTTTAAAGCCGTCTTCAGACTGGTAAAAGTTAATCTTAAACTACGGTTTATATACACAACATGTGGGGGAAGAGGGGTGGGGAGATAATACAAGTGATTTATTCTATTACATGGGTTTTCTTTATATTTGTCATTAGTCGTCTTTGACTGCCGACTTTCTAATTATGTTGGTTATTCCTAGTAAGCTTATTACCTCTGGTTTGTAGTTTACGTTAGTATTGTTTGGGGAATTCCTTACAAGTAATGCGAATTGTTAACGTCAATTCTTAATTGGACTCGTTATTATAATTGTTATGCTATGGGATTTTTTGATTACCATCTTTTCAGGAATAGTCTTATAATTTGGTTTTATATAAAACAGATTAGATATTTTACTCAGAACATGTGATGACAATTAGAAATTACAATGGATATAGGAGCGGAGATTTGGCAAATGACTCTAATTGTTTATTCATTACGAAGTTGGGGTCTATTTTTTTGGTTAGGCGGGTTATTTCTAATGAATCTAACCTATCAAGTTTATGCCTTTTGTTACAAGTGTGGAGAACTTTAATGTATCTATCTTTGTCAAACGAGTGTTTGTTTTCTAATAGGTGTAACGCTACATTCAACAATTCACCTTTATCTTTCACCCAGTCATGTAAAATGTTCTTTCATACGGGTTTTGAATGATATCCCCGTTTGACCTATGTAATAAGATGGGCAATTAGAGCAGTTCACTTGGTAAACACCTGAGTTTTCCAGATTGTCTCTTTTATCTTTATTGTTAATTAAGATACTCCCTAGAGAACTTACGTTATAAAATGCTGTTCTACAAATCCAAGCTCCATAAAAATTGAGTAAAGATTAAGGCGATTGTGTTAAGCTACCATCACATAAATCATCTTATCCAACCATCATCAATTTTGGTGTACCACAGGGCAGTGTACTCGGTCCCATACTTTTTCTCATTTACATTAATGACTTATGAGGAACGGCTGCGCTGCCTTTTTCATACATATCTTAATTTTGGATTTGAGGCCAAAATACTCATCCAAATTGAATTATGTATATTTTTTTTATTAAAGGTTTAGTAAATATCTAGTACTAGAATTATTGTATTTATTTTTGTTTTAAATTATGAAGCATATGCCATGAAAAAAAAAATCATAATTTTAGGGGCTAATTAGAAAATTACTTGCGGGTTTAGTTTTTTTTTAATTATCCTATTTTCTATCTAAGTATGGTTACGAAAATGAAAATACAAAAAAAAACATTTTTTTCGTGTCGATATTTTAAAGTATGTACGGCAAATTTGTGTTCCAACGTAAATATGTTGTTTTTAATTGAATTTAAATTTGTTTTTAATTGAATAATCACTTTCGCTGATGATACTGCACTAGTACTAAAAAGTGGGAAGAAACATTTCATAGAGCGGAACTAATATTGAAAAATATTAAACAATGGTTGGATGACACGTTCTATTCACGTTAAACATAAGTAAAACGAAATATCTAACTTTTACTCTTAATATTCCAAGTCAGCCTTCAACCAATCATGAACGAAAAAAAACTTTCCTGTAGAGATCGCTCAAATTGTCTATGCATCTAACTGGAACGAGTAGATTCCATTAGACACTTGGGTGAAATAATACGGCCTCCGTGGTCGAGGGGTAAGGCTCTTGACTATGAATCCAAAAGTCGTGGGTTCAAATCCCGGCGTGCGCAAGTAAATCTTATTTAATTAATTTGTGCTGTTTCACAATTAATTCACTTAAAAATAATATGTAATAAATTTGCGCACGTTCCAGAGTGGAAGTTACTCTCAGTGTTGCCCTGGTGAAAGACCGCCATTCAGAATTGAAACGTGGCTTAAAATGGCTTTTAGTCGCGTTTGGTGACCAGATCTGAATTGACAGGTATTTCCACACCTTCCTCTTCCCCTTATCCATTCCACCCCCAATACCTTCAGTATCACAACATTCCCCAATGGGGGATGCCATAGACTCACTGGCTCCAGATGGTTGGGAGCAGTTGGGACAAACAAACCGTATACGAAAACTGTCCTATATCTTTAGATCATTCCTAAATATATATTATATATAATAGCTGACGTGTACCCGGCCTTGCTCGGGATTTTTTTTATTTTAATAAAGTTATGATGTTATGAATTCTTGCTTGTCATTAGTGTGCCATAATTGATTTCACAGCGAAAGTAAGTCTAAATAAAGAAACATTCATTTGAATATTTTATTTCATTCGAAGTGTTCATTTTATCAAAATATATCTGAATCATTAAGTTCTTAAGTAGGTACCTACTACTGCTTTCCATTTTGAAAATATTCTACCCACAAAACATTATTCTTTTGAATATGCAATCTGTGGCTAACCAGAGTTTTATAGGAACGGTTTTACGTATTGGATTTCATTTAAACTACTTTCTAAACTTTCCCAGCAATAATAAAAACAAACTGTGCTATTTTCAGCGACACATCGAGGATAAACAAACAAACTTCCATTGATTTTTAAATATATATTTTTTATATAATTATTATTATATGTGTTATGGTTGAGATTTTCACGCTTGTAAGATGTAGAATATTTTTTTCAATCCTTAGAAGGACCCCAAGTGAAGATAATCACTTAGCTTTTGACTTTTGGATTGAACGGGCACGCGCAAGCGGTCAGTTCAAAACAAAACTCAAGATGTAAGGCCTCTGAAGATGGAGAATGTGATTTGTCCGAAACGTCTTTTTTAAGAACTACATTACGCTCGTAAACCGAGAAAATTATTCTACATTATTTTATATTCCATATATACATAGCACACTATATTATATATTTGTATGTTGTTTAACTAGTATCACGTTTACGAAAATAAAAGTACAAACTGGAATGAAAACGCTTAAATAAATAGGAAAACAAAAGAAAAAATTCACTTTCATAAATGTAAAAACAAATTAAAATGCTAAATTTGTATTTATAATATTCTATGATCAGTACAAAATATCGGGGTGCCAGTGTAAAGGATGGGATCTGATTCAAACTGATAGAATTCTTATTTAAAACAAATAAACATAATTTCACTTTAGTCACACGATTATTTTTATGAGGAGTAAAACGCGGGGATTTTAATATGTAGGGATTATGAATTATGAACTGCGAACCAAGATCTTCATGGCTCTCCGCCAATCACTATTAAAATATGGTATTATCGGATGGGGCTGTGCTAATGATAATACTCTTAATTTACTCATTAGAACACAGAAAGCCATCATGAAAATTATATTTAAAGTCCCTGTAAGAACTAGTACTGATGAAATCATTAACAAACTTAATATTATGTCAATAAAACAATTATACTCTAAAAACATTACTTCTTTACATTCATAAATACAAAAAAAAAACAACAACAACAACAAGAAATAACAACAATCACACTTATTAGAAACACTAGATCTTAGAGTCAAAATCAGATACAACAAGGAACCACAAACACAACATTTGAATAATAAACGTCTTATAATATGGTTCTAAACTCTACAACAAAATCCCACTGTAAAAATCACAAAATCACAATAAAATAAGAACAACAATAATAAATTAAAAAAACAAATAAAACACTGGATACGTTTCAGATCTACCTATGGGCTGAAATATAAAACCACGCAACTATACTTAAAACACCTCACCCAACAATTATTTTTATTTTTTTCATCAATTTTATATAATGTAATTTAATATTTTTTCAATAAAATAATCAGCACGGAAATCCCAGTGAGGATATCATTATTTATTATTTTGTCTCAAGAATAAGAAAATAATTAAACATTATTATTATTATTATTACATCTGTACACATACCCATACAATGAAAATTAATTTCGGAATTAAAACAAAACTGAGATTTTATTCAGACCATGCCTCTCGTGGCTTACATCTGCATTGGCCACACTGTTTTTAACTCAAAATAACGATAATTTGACCGATTTGCTCAAATGAGCATGATATATCCTTTGGTATTACCCATAAGTAATGGCCGAATTCACGGACATAGGTACTTAGTTTCTAAGCATGTGCATTTCAGGCCAATAAAAAATGCACAAGGGCTAGCCGCGTGCAGTTTGTTCAAGCCGGAAACCATCATAAAGCTTAGAATCATCATAAAGGACCCTTGGCTAGCATTTAGAAAGCAGATAGAAAGTTGGCATTATTTTACAAAAGGACAGCAACAAAACCTAAAAGAAAAAAATCGTGTAATAAATGAGCGGCCCGCCAGAACGCTGGTCATAAAAAGATCCCCAAAGATGGCCACAGGCAACGGGGCCTTTTTGACGAGACAACAGTCAGTTTTAGGCTTCCGCCCAGGAAGGTACATTTTCTCTCCCTTCGGAGAGGCTGCCCAGTCCCTTTGACGACAGTGAGTTTTACGCTTCCGTCCCAGAAGAAAGTACGATCTCCGCTCTTCGGTGATCTACTGCAGAGACCGCCCAGGCTCTGCACTGCGAGTTAGTTTTATGCTTCCGTCCCAGAAGTAAGTGCGACGTCCCCACGCTTCGGCCCAGGAAGATACTGGTCTTTGCCCTTCGGAGATCTATTGTAGAAGTCGCCCAGCCACCTCTGCACCGCAAGTTGACCCCCACGCTTCCACCCAGGAAGATACTGTTCTTCGCCATTCAGAGATGAAACCTTGGAACACCAGCCACTGGACCCTGGGCAGCCATCAGTAGAGGGAAGTGTCTCTGAACTCGCATTATAATTAAGCCTAGTGGATACTAGACTGTCACTTAGTATCGACACCTAAAGATAAAGACTTTTACGTAGGATAACTAATAAGACTTTCAGTTTTTAGTTTTAAGAATCAACTTTCCTGCATAATCAAGCCAAGTGAATCTCCAGCTTTAAGCATCAACTTTCTCGTATAATTAAGCCAAGTGAATATATAGTTTTAAGAATACGAACCTTTACGTAGATTTTCGAAGCATATAGTTAATATTAAGAACCGTAGAATTAAGTACTTGACTGTAATTTTAATGATATTTTATACCTAATTAAGATTAACTTTAGCTTAAGACTAACCCCTATAACCTCTAAAATGCTTTTCAGTTCCTAACCTTTTTGCGTTATTCCTATAATTATAACCCACTGCATTAATTAGGATCTTATCAAGCGTCACTAGAATTCTCCGTTTGTAATTTTCTAACACTTTTTGGATTAATTTGTGATAATTGTCTTTATTCATCTGTTATCTACGGATATGTCAAGTTTATGCGTCTTCGGTCCTTTGTCATTTGTTTCCTTATCTCTCTTGACACCCAGTGATTGTTGCTCTGCCTATCTAATGTAATATCGTATAAAATACACAATAGTTCAGTTAAATTCGTAGAACTTGAGATTATTTCACTAACTTTTAATAGCAAAGTTTCTAAAATTCATACAGTTCTACTTTTCCATTGACGTTTCTTCAAAACTTTGGAATAAACCGCCGCGTTTCGCCTTGTACGTACGCCGGTTGTTGTTGTGTTTACTAACATCCAAGCTTCTTAAATGGTGCTTGTTTATCGACAGAATATATCACCTAAAACCGAAATGACCAGCTTTTTTAATGCATTCGCTCTAAAACATATTGACTACCCAACACCAACGTGACGGAGGAGAGTACATGAGTTTGTTCGTTGTTGATTTACGGTCGCTGTCACACATTAAGATCAAGCAATCAGTAAGTTTATATAATTTTGAATTTGAGCCAAGGAATTATCCCGTTTCCATTTCGTCTATTTCATTATTACTACCTTTTTGTCTTTTTTTTACTCACAATGTCAATAATGGACGTAAACAAATGTGTTTTAATTTTCACCAAATTCATAAACATTTAAGAAATGGCGAAATGTTTCTGTCAAATCCAACGGTCTTCTATCGTATCATTGGTCATTCCATTTATCGTTCCAGTGACCCATAATTGTCGTTTAGCATAAAAAACTATTATTTATGAAAGAATTAAGAATATTCATGAGAAAACCAATTGTCAATACGCATATTACTATTATAAAAGATTCCGGCATTTCGGTAATTCTGTCTGAAGATTCTCAAGAACATGTGGCTAAAAACGTTACTCAGGCGGACATCTCATGTCATTCTTATAAATGAATGTCATCATAAAGTCTAATCCTATTTCCCCTTTCCTCGTGGTTTGTCAGTGGTATCTTTAACGGTAACTCTTTTAATAAAATATATAATTTTTTTAAATTCCAAATCTTGTTTTTTATTCTGGTACTCTCCTGGAAATTGACTTAGAGTCAAGATATTTTGATTTATTACAAGTAGTTTGTCAGCAGGAGTCCAATTTAACAACAATACATAAACCAACAATCAATACAATAATCATAACAATGGCACTGACGTTCCTTTTTTACTCATCGCGTATTGTTGTTTTGTTATTACAGATACCTTTGACATGGAGACTGTTCCCATCGAGGCTGAACCAGGTCCCCAAGAAGAAGATGGAGGGGGAATTCCTTATACCGAAATAGACATATACCTGCCGGATGTTAAAAAGGAATGCTTAGAGCCTTCTGAAAGGATTACAAGGCCTGCTGGTAAACACATTTTGAGTGTTTCTGAATTATTTTTTAATCATTTTCTTTTTTTATTATAGATGCCTATGACATACTTTTTGAGATCAGCCATCTTTTTGAGATTTAATAATGGAGTTGAAGACGCATCCTGGACATAAACCATTATCGTATTCGATGTATAACTAGTCCAGCTCACGCAAGTCAGCGTTACAAATGTTTTTATTTGAAAAGTTTACATAGATAAAACTATAACGTATTTTTTACGCAGTCTTATAAAATGATAATAATTTAATGTGATACCTTGTTTCAATGAACACTAAAGTTTTATACTCAGCTCGATGTTTGACAGCGCAACCCGAAGTTCTTGGCCAAGACCTTTTAAGCATGACGGATTATAATTTTTAATTATTACTACAATTGAAAAACTTTGCTCATATAAATACGTCGTTGAAAATGGAAGTAGAGTGAAGGTTGCTTTGTCGGAAATGCGAGGATATTCTTTTTTAACGTACATCCAGAAAACATCTAATGAAACTTCGGAGAAGTGAAGTATAGTTCGGACATATTTTGATTTAAAAGAAACTCACGCACCTCGTGACGAAGCACAAATAATCTAGCCAAAACTTTGCCTCGGGATAGCCAACGAATTTCAGTATATAACAATAAGGATTCATATTCGGTTCCCATTTCTGGACAGATTATTCCAACGATTGGCGAATTTAAGCCTCTTGATTTAATTATGTTTACGATTTTAATGCATTCATTCATCGTGTTCAAAAGGTACTCCACCAAATTCATGACCACCATTGCTTCTCGATGTATGCAGCACTTTGTAAATTGTAACGTGGGATTTTTTGTTTTACACAAGAAACAAAACCCTCTTTACTACCCGTCATTCCCACAGCACCATTCGTGCAAACAGCAATTCAATGGCTCCATTGAATATTATTTATTTTGAAGAAATCATCGGTTACTTGAAAAATCTCTTCGCTCTGGAACCTCATTAGAAAATAAATAATTTTCTCTAATAAAATCCTCGTCAACGAAACGTTCAATAGTTCTCAGATGTGCTTTATTTTTAATTTCGGTTGTTTTGTCGATCTGAAGCGCAAATTTTTCAGCCAATAACAGTTTTCTAATCAGTGTTCTTAAAACATCACTTGACATATCGTGAATACGTCTTTTAAGAGTATCGACAGTAGTGTTAATATTGCTTTGTCGGAAATTCTTATTAACTAAATCCAGAAAACATCTAATGGAACTTCGGAGAAATGAAGTTTTAAACTCATGTCATTATTTAAACTGTAATTTCCTCTCGAATTTGCAGTCTAGTAACATTATTTTACCTAGTTCCGTCTTATATCAATGCATATGTATTCAATACAAATGTCAACATCCTATTGTATCCCTGATAAAACTATCTTTAATTCTTGTTTGTATCAAATAAACTTTAACACATTAGACTCGATTATTTGTATATTTATTAGGTAATATTATAAAATAAAGGATAATTACATCCAAATATTATTTAATTCTTTGAATCAATGTGAACAAATATTATTCACTCGCTGGACTTCACTTCAGTACCTACTTAAAAACACATAGTTGATTTTCTAGTCTATGACTTCAAAAATGCCTATGGATAAACTCACCTGACATATGCTTTTAACTCCGCGAGTAGTATCGTCCTTTTTCTGAACTCTAATTCTGCACGATATCCCTCACACTGTTGAACCCACGCAGTTAAATCAATCGTCTCCTGCTTATTCTAGTTATTGGTAAGTTCTTATGCTGATATTTTCTACCCGAGTATTTATCACTCTATTCGTATTGCTTCCAACTCATTTTATAGCTGCTGTTGTTCCAAATTAAGCTTTATTTTAGGCTAAGGCCACACACTCTTTGCTTTATTCACATTCATACTATCGGTAACTAACTAACTGACTAACCATCACGCCGTTTCTAAATGCTTCATTTTTTCTTTCTCAAGGGCGTGTCATATTTTGTTTTACCGGTATACTATGAACGCCCGAAATTTAACACGTGTCCCCACTATGAAAGATCTTAGTATCTTGTTTGATAGTAGGCTCACATTGCAGTGACCTGTAGTACTTAATTAAAAATCCGAGGTTTCGTCGTATGTACAGCAAGGAATTTTGGGGACATTCGTGTTCTCATAATATTATGTAACTCATTAGCAAGGAGAAAGCTTGAGAGTGGGTTCATTGTTAGACATTTCTTCACAGTGATTTGCGGATGGTTCGTAAACTCGGCTATCATATAGAGCACTAATTTTTATGTTCTCGATGATTATCTCCGTCACCCACAGCATAGACTGTTTTGTCTCCCGACCAGCAGGACCAAATTGTCAATGGTCATTCCGGTGGGGGGATATCTTGCTGTTAAATAGAATCCCTTCAGATACCGACGTATTTAGCATCAATGATGCTGCTTTTAAACATAAAGCTTTGTTGCTATTTGTATAATACCAGAATCTGTTATAAGCAATTTACTAAGATTATGTATCTTCTTTCTTTTTATATTTATTAATAGTTTTTCCATAAGCACCTATTTTTTATGCAGTACATCATGTATGTATGATATCTTTAAAAATGCCTTTTAAATTTTCAATAATTTTAATAGGAATAAAGAATTTAATTGAAATTGCTCATGTTGCAATTGAAACTGACATCCTGAATAAAGGTGGTGGTCCATTTTTCTTCCCGGTTCAATTCTTTCCTCTAAATTCAAATGTTACCCTTTGCCCCCTCCGGTGACCTTAGATATCAAGTTGTATTGTACGGTGTCTTTAAATATCTTCCCGGTTTTGAACTAAATTCATTCTGGTCTCTTATTCCAGTGCTTATATACATACATGCAAACAATTCCTCCAATGTACGTTCCTCCGAATTTATAAATTAGATTTCATATGATTTGTTTTCCACACGACTTCATTGGTTTGACAGAATATTCCAACCGAAACAACAATGACTTATAATTTAGGTTTCCTATTATTTATTTTACACACGACTTGTTCAAATAACAGTGTTCTGTTTCAGGTATATTCTTTGGACTTCAAGCAATTACCATAACACTGCCACAGTAGTGCCATGGATCTACTAAATCCAGAGAGTGTTTCCATCAAGACGGAACCAGGGCGCCAGGAAAAAGGCGGAGATGAAATGACGTACACGGATATATATATCGACCTCCCAGATGTGAAGAAGGAATGTTTGCTGTATACGGAGAGTACTACGACAGTCAGTAAGATGGATTGAATATTATGGCTGCGACAGTTTTTGCACTTTCGAAAACTCGGTAAAAAGAAAGTGACATGTCGTATGAAAATAAATGTTTATTTTGATAAAAGTAGACTAACTGGAAAATTCGTTTCTTTAAAATAACTTCATCTTAAGATCCACAATCAGGCCGCTGACATTCCTCGAATCTGGCACCAAAATTATTAAAAAATAATTGACATAAACCGCCTGGGATTAATAGTTTTTAATTAGAGGTGCTATGTCGTAATGTTTCGTCGATGTTCGTTCCATTTTGAACAGCGAAGCAACGGCCGGTGACGTTCAGAAGTCGAATGTCGGGATGGCGGGTATCGGATCCTGATGAATATTTGCCTTTAGTTGGTATATGGTGACTGGATTATTCAAGTGCACCCGATTTTCCAGAAATCCCTACTTAAAAAAATCAGGAACTGTCAAGTCTGTGCTGCGGGAGGGGTCATCGATTTTCGCCTCTTCGCGATATCAGTTTAAAAGGGAATGTGTCCGTCACAAGCTGTAAAGTCGTATCGGATGTATGACAATTTTATGTAAATAAATGTCTACTCTTTCATTCAGACGTTCGGGATCCATGACCACTCTTCGGAACTTTTCTTCCGAGAACGCCTACTTCCTCCTTTCATTAAAAATACCCTCCACGCTGGATCTCCAACCTACCTCAGGGTCTCCTATTAAAAATATTATTAATATATTATTATATATATAATATTTTTTTAAATAGATATGTATGAGTATTAAGGTGGTCCAGGCCTATATAGTAAAAAAAAATTAATCAAATATAGGTGTAGCCGTACCCTTGATTTGTTACACCTACCATTCCTATGATGTGTTAAAAATTTCAGCCCCTTATCTTATATACAAGGGGGTGCTCATCAAATTATAAGTTTTTGACAAAATTTCAGGATTTTAAATAAAACACGTAATTTAAGGTTTATTAATATTACAAGTATTTTAATCAAATAAATATACAAATTATTTAAATATGAATAAAATTTTGTAACAAAGTAATACTTAACATAATATTAGTCGCAATCTTTCAAAACTATGTTTGTTAACTCCTTTTTGGATGTTTCAGTGGAAACGATTTTTCTATTTTGTTCAACGATGTGAAGTAAAAATTGCTTTTCTTCTTCAGTCTTAGTGAGTAACGTGTTGTAATCTTCAAACAGTTTAACTCCTCTCTCCGCTGTATCATTAACAACACGCAAATTTGTGACGCAGCTTTTGCCTTGAAGGTAATCAACATTGTCATTCCAAGTCTCAGGAGGTAATTGCAAGAAAGAGTCCTTGGTTTCAAGAACTAAGAGTGTTTTCAACGTTCTTTGTGTTGCAAAAGCATCTAATGTGACCTCTGAGGAAAGCTTAGCAGAGTCACCTCGTACTGAACGATTACCGACATCAGAATTTATTTTTTTGAACAATGGCCTGTTTCTCAGCATCAGACAGCTTGTCAGAAAACAAGGCAAATGCAAGTAGTTCATCTGACAAATACCATAAGTGACGCTCTAAGACATCCCTAGCTGCTATACTGATTTCGGAATCAATGGATTCGTACAATTTTAAGCTCTTCCAAAGTAGTAAGTCATTTACTGGCGCATCTGCTGCCAAAGGCGCTTCGATCCAAACTTTGGTGTAGATGAGCACACCAAAACTAACAAATCGAACAATTTGTTTTTCTTCTCCCTTGGTTAGTTTAAATGCTTGTAAATTATTTCTAAAGAGAAAAATCTTCAAAGCATACAGCAATTTCGCCATCCAACGAGCATGATGAATCGGACCTGGAGCGCGCCAATGTATCTTCGTAGGAGGTTTTTTCAAAACAATCATGGTGAGCTTTATTAGCTCTTCGTAATCATCACGAACTTGATTTTCTCTAGATAGAGCGGTTGTAAGACTCTCAAGAGTATTTTCAGCGAACTGTTCTGCGTTCTTATCGAGGTCAAGACAATCATATTCCTCCTTCGGTAATGTTTCCCAAATATCGCTGAATCTTTTGAAAAGTGGGATTTGAGGAGAGCTTGATGGCGCAAAACAAAGAGTAAATATTTTTGAAAGCATTACTTCAAATATGTGATGACGACAAGCAAGCCACAAAAGATCACATCCTGTCTTTCCTTCTAAAAGAGGGCAACCTCCCTTTTTGGCACCGGTGTTAGAAGCAGTAGTGTCAAAACTCACAGCCCGGACTTTATTTGTGACATTCCACTGTTGCATTGTGTCAAAAACAGCATCAGATATTTGTTCCCCCGTTCCTGCAGTAAGTTTGGGTACTCCTAATAGTTTTTCACAACCATTACCAGAGACAAGAATCGGAAGGCGCTCTACTTTCTTATTGCCAGTTATATCGGTCATCAGTTTGCCGTCACAATGAATTACTTATGGAGAGTCAATATCAAATTTTTCTTTTATATTGGAGTTGTATTCGGATAATGCATGATACTTGTAAGGTTTTTCCCAAACAATATTGAAGTAAAGCTACAAGCCCGAGGTAATTATGCCTACTGGAAAAAACCAAAATAATTAGAAATTAGACAGCCAAAGACCACTTAGTAACAATTGTAAGAAAACCCACACATTTGAATAAAATCCTTGTAGACCACCCCTCTTACCCTCCCCCATATTTTTGTATATAAGCCTGAAGATGGTCTTGAGAGGCTGAACCTGGTTACAGTCAAATAAAATTAAGTGGAAAAAAGTTTTATATTAGTTTTATTATAATATATTAAAAAGTACAAATTAAACATTTTACACAAAAATTTCAAAAACAACACTCGATTGAGCACCCCTTTTTACTTGAGCCATCTCGCTGAAATTTTACTATGTTATTACTATGAATACATGTAACAAATTCACGGAGCGGTCAGATGAAAAATAATAAAAAAAAATTTTTGGACCACCCTAAGCAGCATGCTAGTACCTGTCCGCACATCGCGCAACATTGCCCGCGTTCTTATTGAACGCGGTTTATATTGATTCCTTACCGACCCTTGAGAAAGCGGCCTAAATTAGCCATATGTGATATGAGAACCCGTCGACCAATCATAGGTCATTTAGACATTTTAAAATTTGTTTTACGATTTTTTTAAGTCTACGTATAATATATAATGATACGTATATATTCAGAATCGGCCTTAGTTCTTATATAATTTATTTTCTTTATTTAAATAATTTTCAAATTGTTGTAATATATTCATATAATGGCATTACAAAATAGTACACACTGTCAATATATTTTTTATAGTTTTCTTGCAACGAGAAATCGAAAAAAAGTATGTTTATTATGAAAGTATTTTTTATAATCCATAATATTAGTAACTAGAGTTCCTTGTTAAAAAATGCAAAGAAAAATAATAATTTCTCAATTGATACATCGAATTGCTTATTACCGCCATCTAGCGACCGTATTGCGAAACTTATATTTCCCGCACAATGGCTACACGAAGCGAAATACAAAGTCGGTTGAAAACCAACAGCGGAGTTTTCAACCTTCGAGGGTAAAACCTTCAACAGCAGATTTTCCGCGGAAAGTTTTCCATTGATAGCTTTCACCAAGCTTTGAAAAATATCCGTAGAAAACTTATCAGTGCATATCGGTATGATTTAGTTTTCCATCTAAACTGTAGATGGCAATGGAAGACATATTGATCGTGTTAGGGAAGGAATGCTATGAAGAACTAACCGATATTTCGCCGCAGCGGGAAATCATTTTTCGCATACACTCCTTGTTTAATATGTTTAAACACCTTCTTGTACGTTTTACATGACCATTCTTTTATTATTCCAACTCCGTTCCGTGTATTTATGGGTTGTCAAACAAATATATACATCTCAAAGTCATCTTATATTGTTTATTTGGTCTATTTTCGAAATGTGATCATTCGAAAAAAAAACGATAAATATATAGTTCTTCCTACGCCCTAGAGATCTTTAATTAATTTATTTTTTTAAATTAACGCCCATAGAATTTAAATAGATATCTGACTAACATAGAGCATCTGACCGGCAATCAGAAGGGTGCAGGTTCGAGTCCTGTCGGCGACATTTATCTTTTCTCGGAAAGGTTTTTTTTCAATTTGGATGAGTGTTTCAGGCTAATAATTATTGTTTATAAAAATAATTGTTACCCTTTGCGCTATGCACAAAAATCTTGTCTTAAAAACTTTAGTTTATCAATTAATAGATATCTGACTGTTTGAACACAGGAATGAAGAAAACAAAATACATTGATAGGGGAGTTATACAAAAGATAATAGTCAATGACCTATATTACCCAAACACAGTACTACATGAGTTCCCATTATTTTGTTTTACGTAATATAATAATATGTATGTCAATTGATTACATCGGTAGGAATACATGTTTCAAATGGTACTAAAAATTATCCACATTTATTATTGGGTGATTTACAGAACGTAGCATAAGTAATGAATGCAATTTAGACAGATGCATATTAATAAACTTGATGTGTTTATTGAACAGATTCGAATTAACAAGTTTTAGTTTTGACAGTGTCGTAACGATAAACATCAATAGAACAATACTTATTACCGAGTCTGTGCAGTCTTCGAATGGGATAATTTTGTAAATAGTTATTTGCGGACTAAAATACATTATACAGAGTTTTTAATCAACTAGAAAATATATTTTAGGCCTTGTTAACAATTAAAAAATCCAAGTCATGACAAACTTTCTAGTACATGTGTTAATAAATAAAATAGTCAAATTTTCTTAGCGATGTTTAGTGCCTACAATCACCTCAAGTGTGCTTTACATCTTGTTAAAGTAAAATAGATATGTTTTAAGACTTTGAAGGTTTTAAAAATTGTTTTCTAACATCAAACTAAATGGAAAGTCATTCCAATAATGTGGGCCCAGTAGATTAAAAGTCCTGTCCCCAAATTTAGCAGCATTCGTACGAGAGGGTTCAACCAGTCTGTTCGACGCATATCAGACTTGACCGACCCGAGCGTGAGTTGTCTCTGAGTAAGATTATCCCTTATGTCAAGTATGATGGTGCCAGCCCGTTCTGTGTCTTATATACCATAAGACGAATTTAAAAATGAACTCTTTCTTTGACCCGAACCCAGTGTAAGTAATCACATAGAAGAGGAGTAGTGATGTGACAGTATTTGGTGACACCGCATATTAGACGTTATAGGAAAATCAGATCTATTATAAAATGATAGTGGAGGCGCTTTTTAAGGTTGTTGTCATTAGTAATTTGAAAAATCTGTTCATTTTATTACCCATGGCACATTTCTAGCAATTCTTAGATATCACTGATGACAACAATTAATAGAGGTCAATGATGTGATTTTTTTAATTTCTCAGAAAACAGTGACAGATTATAAAACGTTTTCAGCGTAGTCTATAAAAAAATTCAGCACAGTGCGCATTTGCTATATCGTAATGCATAAATGTAAATACGAATTCACATAAAATTAATGAGATGCAAAAAAAAGTTAATATTTATCGGAGATATTTTACTGTTAAATTTAACGACTTAAACAATAATTTTAACAAAAGGATGAAATAGTAATATAATTAATATAATAACAAATTAAATAAGTTGGAAGCGGAGCTAGCTAATTTATTCAATTAAACAAGTTAATGACGTTATGTTGCTTATTTTTTAATGTTTTATACTCTGCATTTGTGTTTTCTTCCTCCATGTTGTACATAGGTATCTCCAAGTCCCAGGTTCACTCCATTATTTCCTATATATATATACATGTTTTATAATTAGTAACAGATCTGAATAAACAGATAATTGCCAACCTTATTTTCCAGCTTTTTCCCTTCCCCCGTGCTCTTCGATTCCGTACTAGTTATCATGTAATCAGTACATCAAGCGTACGTGCCGCCGTACACGTCAATAGACCATTACAAACTATTGTCCAACTCCAATAGGTTATTTATTTATTTACCTGCTGATAAAACTCGAGAATAGAGTAAAGTAGAGTAGAGATACAAGGTAGTCAGGTAGTTATGTAGCCAGGTGGGTATGGGTATGTTTGTGTCGGGCGTCGGGCCCACTAGGAAGGGTAGTCCTACGCGTGTCAGGCACGAGCGAATATCGATTGTCATGTCTACGGAGGGTCGTACATCCCTATACAAGGACAGTAGTTTGTAGGTACCCTCACTGCGTAGGGTTGCCAATATTTAAGCCGTTTGCTGGTTGTTGACGAACGCGATGCATGAAAAGAATGCCAGAAACGCCAGTGTAAATGCAATGAACAATGCTAATAAAGTGACCCTATGATGGTTTGGGCATTTTTAACACGATGTATGTGTTTATGCCACTTTTCATATAAGATACTGATCTTATATGAAAAGTGCACCTACAACAAATATATTTATTTATATAAGAACAGTGTATAAAGAAATAGCAGAAGTATAATATATTTATAGTTATACATAACCTGCTTCACTAGACGAACCTGTATTGAGCGAGAATTTTTGGGTTAATATGTCGCATATATTGTTTATGGTTTATTTAAAAATATAGCATATAAGTTCCTAAACTAAGTAACTAACCGTCACGCCGTTTCACCGCAGGGGTAGGCAGAGAGGACGGACCGCCAAACAACTCGATCTTGGCATTCACTTCTTGCTTCATTCACATTCATACATCGTCTCATTAGTTCCTATACAGCAATATATTATTTTAATTTACCAATACCGGCATAAATACAATACAATACAGTTTTACACAATACTATAGTGACTATCAATGACAGTTCGTTTGGGTGAGGGCACCAGTAAAGGCTCAATCATTAGAACATGTCCAAATTTAAACATAATTTTTTAACGCTTTCTGTGTTTGACTCTGTTTAATGTTTTATTGTATGTTGTATATTTTTTTGCGGCAAAGTATGTTCACGCCAGTTCATAATTATCGGTTACCTACTTGGATTCTAAATAATTACGTGCGATTATATGCATCTCCCTCGCCTCCCTTCCCACCTTTTTTGACCTACCACCTCAGTACAATTATACCCGCCGCCGTCAACATAAGTTACGATAACGATTCGAATCGTCGCCGCTGAACTTTAACTTCGTCACCTACCGGCATTGAACGCCGAATATCCAGTAAAACACAAGTGAATACTACATGTGCAGTGAGTGAATTGGTGAGTCTCTTTCTTGCCCCTAACTGTCTTGTTCCTTTCCTGATGCAATAATCGCAGGTCCTTCATAGCTTAAAAATACAATTTGCAATCGCAACCATCGTAATAATTAATATTACGATTGGCATCCACACGCACCCACCCGCACGCACCAAAGTATCTAAAACTGCGTTGACCAAAGGTGGAAAAGAGTGCTGGATTTTACGGTAAGATTTTGTGCAAATGTATTTGTATATGGTGCGCTAGAGTTAATCAATCCCTTGTTTTGAGTCCCATGGATCAAAAGATTGGAACACAGTGGTGTTCCAATCTCTTCCGCCTCCCGAAAAAAAGAGGGAATATGATACGAATTGATTGGAATATACCATGAGGAATAAGGAAATGTATAAGGAACTGGAGAATTTTATTTATTTATTAATTAATTTTTTGATACATACATTTACACAAACAAGGTACGAAGGTTATAAACCTTTTTAAATATTAAATTATAAATACATCCGAACACATGTACATAAACCTACGTGTAATGGAATACACAAGAAGATGATTGGAAAGTGTCTGGTCAACCAAAAAAACAGTGTAGTAATACAAGCGTAGCAATGCATTCCAACCTAAATAAAAACATCTACAAAGAGTTTTTTTTAATGTTAGGACATTTTCCGTCCCGACAAAATCCGTAGGAACCTTTCCAGGAAACCCGGAACGGTTGGCAACCCTGTTTTACGTGGTCTATCCCCACCTCCCGGCAAACCAAGTGGGTGTATTTTGCCCAAAATAAAAGTAGGTTAAGGGAATTGATGTGCGGAACCATTGGCTCAAATGTCTACAAATGATTGAATACCCCCTTTATAGAATGTAACTTTAAAGCGATTTTAAAGGTAAGGGTCCATGAATAGCTATGTAACTATCTTTATTAATCTGATAAATATTTAATCTATAAATTGTTCTAAAAAGGTCACTTCCATTTTTATGAAAATAATTAGTTCCAGTCGTCATTGACCATAATTTATTCATTCAACGAATTGCAAAAAACGTATCTTTATATATATAATCATGTCTACCAATTATATAATAATTACGTAAATTGTTATATTCTGACTTGTACAAAACAATAATAATATTTATTTATTTGAAACACATTATTTAACAACAAAATGTAAGAAAGCTTTGACTGCTCAATTAGGAACAAATCCCGTTTTAGGACAGTCAAATTGACAAGTTTAGTTCATATTAAGTGCCATTATAGAAAAAAATAACGGAAAAAGCTAGTATTGGCATAGTATGGTAATGAAAAAAGTATAATAATTAAGTATATAAAGATGTGAAGAATAGTACAGGAAAAAAAATGTGTGTACAAGATAATTTGAGTGTTGTATAATAATTAATATAGAAGTTCGAAGAGATAAGAAAAAAAAGTATAGAGTAATCGCTTACGTATACCAAATAATTTTAGTGTAGTATAATGGTTATGAAGAGTACTTATTAGGAGATGAGAAAAACAAATATTACAGACTAAACAATTATGTAATAGCTATCTGGATTGTCCACAATCTATATAAACATAATTGTATAAAGTGTTATATTGAATATAATTTAATTCTAATTGATCAAACTCATTGGGCATATCTGTTATTGTGTAGTTTGAAGGATTGGTACATAGTTTTTTTAGTATAATTCATAAATTTTAGGATTGTATTAAATTGATTTACAAACATGTTAGTAGTAATCAGTCCTCAAAAATATATATAATTTACTAATTATATCGATACAGGAACAGTCATAACAGAACTTATTTCTACATACCCAAATAAAATATAAACTTACACTGAAATTTCAAAATATATATAATAACATAATATTTGTATTGCGCTGTTTAGTTGGACATTTACGTAGAGTTTATATTACATAAATTTACATTAAATTAAAACTCATTCGCTGGAAATCACCCCTTCAAATGATTATTTACAAAAACATACGTCATAATAGTGTAGTAGTATAGGGTAGTATAAGTAGTATAGAGGTAGGGGTGGGTGTGGAGGTGGGGGTTGGGAAAGGGTAGGGGTAGGGGTAGGGGTAGGGGTAGGGGTAGGGGTAGGGGTAGGGGTAGGGGAAGGGGTAGGAGGGTAGGGGTAACACATGACAACCTCAAAACTTTACTCTAAACCGTTCATAACCCCGGGCAACGCCGGGTACTTCAGTTAGTTGTAAATATAATATGGTAAACAGAAAACGTCTCCCGTAAGTTTACAAATTTACTATAAACTCAATCGAAAAGTTTCGTCACGATATCCGCACAGTATTGAAATCCGCTGCATATTATTTATACGGAAAGTTCCATCAAGATAAGTACGGGGTTCGCGAGAAAGCGCAAACAACTATTTCAATTCACATTAATAAATAGACGCGAAACCTCAACATTGGTTTTTATTTCGTTCGAGAGAAATGAACATGCAACATTTAAAATGTATCAAAAATTGGTTTATTTTTCACGGGCTCTGGACAGTAAACGATTTGAAAATTGATGGAGGGTTTGGGTGCCGAGTGAATCCCATTTGAAGTTTTCACTTTGCTGCATGCCAATCATGGCAACCCAAATTGCATCTTGGAACTTGGAACTTTTCAACTAAACTTCGGCTAGCTCCACAGAGCGCCACCTTTTCTGATGTTGACCCATTTTAAGCTGGGCTTTACTAAAACGTAATTAAATTTATACGGGAATTTAAGGAAAATGAATACCTATATGAAAGCTTTCGAAAAAATACAATAATGTAGTGAACGCCTTTAAATGGCATTATCAGAGTGGTAGATACTTTCAGTATCGCCCTTGTGAAAGACCACCATTCAGAAACCAGGTACTTCCCTACCTTCCTCTTCCATATCTCATTCCTCTCCTTACTATGCCATAGTTTCACTGGCTCCAGACGGCTGGGAGCCGCTGGGACTCGGTACTCACAGAAAAAAAACATTATCCGTATCAGAGTGGTCAGCTCCTTGGTTCTGTATCCAGAGATCCCTAGTTCGAAATCCGACAAAAATAAATACAGTAAAAACAATATTTTCAAAAGTTAAATAATGTTTAATATATAATCAAAACCTGGGTCAAAGGAATGAAAAAAATGAGTAATCCAGCATTTTGAAAACAACGTAGTAGGAGCATAAAACAATCAGTTTTTAACTTAAACCTAGTCCGCCGCAACACAGGAACCCTTGGTGAGGAATGCTATGAAAAACATCCCGAATTGTCTTATGATATTAGCCGTAAATAGAAAAATAAATGTATTGAAACTAAATTTAAAAAATATTACATATTTGTCAGTGGCGTGCACCGCTCTTTGACCAAGGGTAGGCTGTAGCTTTTTAGGCGTTAATTACGTACCATTATTCATCACCCCATAAAGCATGAAGGATTAGGCGCTCAAGGCAAATTGCAACTAAATATTAGAATTTTTTTTTAATTTAAAGTAAATCAAATTTAATAATGTTATTATTAAGTTCTGAAAGTATTTTTAGTTGTTATTATTGTGACAGCTGTTTCGGCGTTTAAGGCCATTTTAAAACTGTGGTTAATCCACATTGCGACGACTTATTTATATGATTTAATTTACCCCCACTCCTTTAAAATTTAAATTAATTAAACACAAAAACAATTAATAAATATTAGAAGTTTGATAAGTAGAAACAATTTCTTATGGTAGAACGATGATGAAATAAGAATTTTCTGAAATCTGGAAAAAGAAAGGTATGCACAGCTTTTCAGCCTTTATAGGCTACTCGCCACTAATATTTAAACCTCGTTCCTTAGAGGGAGATATTGGCCTGTTGAGAGACCACCATTCAGACTTGAAATGGCTTTTAGTTATGTTTAGTGATAAAATCTGAATGGAGTGTAATAGTTCTACTGAGTCCAGGCATGTATCACATAGATATGGTTTTGTAGCATGGACTATTTTTCATAAAAAGGCTAGAGAATCATTTTTGTGCGTAAGGCTTTCGAGACTTAACTAAAATAATTTATGACACAAACATTTACGCTCCAAAAATTTGAATTTGAATTATTGCTACCATTCATCACTGCTCCGAGAAGGAGACGTGTTTTTGAGTAGCTACCACCGCCATTCATCTCTAAGTGAATCAACAGCCCTCTCCAGCTGTTTCCCTTTCCTTTGCCCTTCCCCTTTCCCCTCTCCCCGGCATCCTGACCCGCTTCCGGTTCCCATGGCAACCTCTCCCCGCCATCGATCCGCCAACCAGAGACGAGCATCAGATTACCAGATGATTCCGGCACCAGCTTACCTATTGTCTTACACCTATTCCTATTTCGAAACATGACAACGCATAACAAACCATCGGATTTATAAAATAACTTCGGGTAACGTATCAGATTATGATGGCCTATCTACCATATCGGAGAAAAGATAATCCCGTGGACGGAGATCCATAAGCCTGATTTTTCCCGGTTTTAATGAAAACTGATGTTGCCTGAATTGATTATCTGTTTTTATTTTTTTTCTAGCTGATGTGTACCCAACCTTGCTCGGGATTTATTTTTTAGTAAAAACTTATGAAATTGTGAATTCTTGCTTGTCGTTTGGGTGCCATAATTGTTTTGACAGCGAAAGTAACTATCCTAAACAAAGAAACGAAAAATTCATTTGTAAATTTTATTCCATTCCAAACATTTATTTTTTCAAAATAAAATAATAAAATATAATATATCAAAGTTCTTAAGTAGGTACCTACTTATGTTTTCCATTTTAAAATATTCTACCCAAACAAACCTTCTTCTTTTAAATATGTAATCTGTGGCTAACCAGAGTAGTATATTTATGGGCTAACCTCAATACAACATGGCGGGTTCAATTCATTGGGTTGGATTTCATTTAAACTACTCTCTAAACCTTCCCGAAACTAATAAGAACAAACTGTGCTATTCTTAGCGAAACCGATACAGTTATTTTCGAGAAAATATTTTTATATATAAAGATTAGTGATTATATTAATAATGAGCATGTGAAAAAACAAAATATTATGGAAGTATAAACATGTTTACATTATGTAAACTATTTGATCTTTTTGTGTTTTTCTTAGTCCTCTTCACTAGGGGGTCCTGTGCTGATGCGGACTAGACTTATATAATTTGATGTCATCTAATTAGGTGGGTTTTCTTTGTGGTTTTTAAGGTTGTTTCATTGACCCCTCTCAGCTAGACTTTAATTTTTGAGTTAAAATTTTCTATTCGCTTTATATCTGGCGGGAGGATGTTGTGGAGTTTTGTTGCAAAATATATGTAGTTTCCTTTGTCCGAAAGTGGTTTCATAATAAGGAAAGTTTCTGTTAATGTCATATTGATTAATCTAGTGTCATGAGTACTTGGTCTAGGGGGGTTTCGTATTTTTGAAAAGTTTTAACAGTAAATTTTTGCCATGTATTTTTAGTACATTTGGAACGTAAAATTTTTTTGAAAATTTCTATCGCAGGCGATCTTATAGGTCCTTTAAGTATGGTCTATATGATTCCTTTTTGAATTTTATTCAGATTTTGCCGCAGATCCCCATCCTATACTTCCATATTTGATTCGAGACAGATATAACGCATAGTAGATTTTTTCATATCTTTTTATTTACCTCATTTCAAGAATGTTTAAGAATGAACTTTGATATTTGAAAAAGTTTTTTTTTCAATTTCACCAAAAGTAAGAGAAAAATTGTGTTTATTTCGAGGACAAGGACACGCCCACAAAACGCTTGTATCGGCATATCTCTTCATACCATCATGTTTTATTAAATTATAATATACAATCATATTGTAAAAAGGTTAGATCATTGTATTTTTATAATTTCATTGGTAAAGAGATCATTTTGAACTCCATCAAAGTGAAAAAAGTTCTACCAATAAAATTCCAATCACAAAGCAAGAAATCCATTATCTATTGTTACAATGTGTTTTATTTATGACTACTTTTAATACCTGGCTTCACCCGACAATTTATGTTATTTCTTCACTATTTTGTGGAAACCTTTTTCTTACAGTACAATTTATCGAAAGATTTGGAACAAATTACATACTTGGCGTCTTGGCGTGTTTTAGATAGGTAACTGAAATAAAACTATTTGCGTTGACTTGGGGCCCAATACGGTTATATTTAAGGATAAGACACTGTCCTTATCCTTAGGCTTGAAGACTTGACAGTCTTTAAAAATATATGTATATATGATCAAAATAAAATCTCAATATTATCATAAGTATTGATTATTAATTGTTTTTGTGTTTAATTAATAGAACTCCATATGAAAATTTAATAATGTTATTGTTAAGTATTTTTATTTTTTATTATTGTGACAGCTGTTTCGGTGTTCAAGGCCATATTCAAACTGCGGTTAATCCGCATTGTGGTGACTTATTTTTTTATGATTTTATTTACTCCCCCCCCATTCAAATTGGGACGGCTATTTAAAAATAATGATTTATTATCGCTAAATCCGATTTAGTTACAAAATAATTAAAATGTTCTATTCTGTGAGGCTTTTACATTTATAATGTGTTTTCTCGTATTTAAATGACAATGTTTACTTAATTGATTTATTTAAATGTGTTATATTGTTTTGATAATGTGAATATACTGAGAAGGGTTGGATAAATAATTTTCCTTACTTTGATAATTAATGTTATAGTAGGATCATTCGTTCGTTTATTAATTTCTAATTGTTAAAGTAAATTTATTGTAAGACCCTTTCTTTCCGTATATAAGTATTGACTTTAAAGATTATTAGTAACTCATTTTTGGCATAATAATGCTATTAAATTAACCAAATTAACGGAATTTTGATGATTGTAAAATACCTATACGAAAAGCCAGAAATGTTAGATAAAAGAGATTTAAAAAAAAAAGTAATAAACTAAACGTGTAAATCAAGTAATTATAAACTACAGGCAGTAAGTGTGTATGATGAACCTATAGTTTTTACTAATGCTGTGGAAATTAAACCACAAAATCTTTTAAACATGTATTAATGGTCAGTGGCTGAGTTGGTATCACGTAAGCAACATCTTCCGATTACTGTGGTACAAGATTTTCAAATATTGTCAGGTTATTTGTAACATGGGAATGTTTATATCTAAAAAAATGTCATCGACAAGGAATCGAAACCACAGTTAAGCAACATGTCTTTAATCCTAAGTATAATATTGATTACATACAATGGAAACTTGTACCCACTAAGCCACTGCGAGTAGTTTGTCAGCAGGAGTTTAGTTCAACAATATTATATAATACAATAATAAATAACAATCATCATACAAATATAGCGCAAAATTAGAACAATCTAGGTGTATGCAGGTTGTGATCAATGTACACAAGTTGGAAATTAAAATGACATTTTTGTTATACAGAAACTAGAGTCCAATTTCATAATATCGATGTAAATAATATTATAAAAATAAAATATTATAAAAGTACCAAAATATCAGCAAGTATTAAACAAATTGAGAAAAAAAATTAAAACAAAAACAAAAAACAGCAGTACAGTTTTGTTACAGTGAGGATAGACTTAATATAATAGTAACACTTAAATAATTTTAAAGATACGCGCAGCTATCAAGGAGATATACAATCAAGGAGACTATCATATTTGTTCAATAGACAATGTAAGAAAGATCAAAGTAGCGTAAATACAGCGAATATCAAAGAGCTATACAACCAAGGAGACTGTCAAATGTGAGGACAATGTCTTATCCTTTAAAAGGACCGGAATCGGGCGCCTGGCATTTCCAGACATAACAAGTTGTGAGATTGCCATGTCACCAGAGCTCACCGATTGAGTTTTTGTTGCTTCAGACAAACAAGGTTTTTTAACATCATTAGTTTTTTAAAAACTGTAGATATTTGTGGTAATCAATCTAATCACAAATTCTAGCAATTATAGCTAGAAAGATTTTAAATAAGAATATAAAATTTTTGCTTGGGATATATTTTTGATTGCACAAATAGGTTTTTAATTTAAATACTGTCTATACATTTTGTTATGCCGATGGAATTTGGAATATTTTATTTATTTATACCACACGAGAGTCCCAACTGCTCCCAACCGTCTGGAGCTAGTTAGACTATGGCATCCCCAATTGGGGTATGTTGTGAGGCTGAATGTATTAAGGAGGAGAAGGATATAGGGAAGAAGAAAGGTGGGGAAGTACCTATCTATTCAGATCTGGTCACTAAACACGGCCAAAGCCAATTCAAGGAACTTTTCGATTCTGAATTTTGGTCCTTTCACTAAGGCGATACTGACAGTATATATCACTCTGAAACGTGCAACAAATATACTACACATTATTTTAAATGAACACATTGGAAAATAACACAATTTTAATGGAATAAAATTTACTTGAGCCTGTCGGGATTTGAACCCGCAACCTCCGAATTCGTAGCCAAGGATCGTAGCCACTCAACCGAGGAGATTTGATTGGTGATCGTGTTAAACCTACACACATGAACAATGCACACTACGCAATTCTTCATATATCAAAGTCTGAATATATAATATTACTACGGCCATTATTTGTTTATGACTGACATTACATTATTTTTTATTATCAAGCCAGCCGAATGTCGAACGGCTAAAGAACTTTGTTTTTATTGTAGAAAATAAGGTGGAGTAACGAGTATGTCAATGTCAATGGCAATCATTATAGAACCCCATAAGGCATGATGGTACTGCCTGCATTTGAAAATGAAGAGAAAACATAATTTATGAAAGAGTTTATGTACTCGTAGGTATCTCATTCATTATTCGCAATTCTTGTTTGGTATGTTTTTGCTGTTTAGTCATTGACGATAGTTTATACAGTTTAACAAGTCTACAATAAGAAAAATATTACTCGTAACATCAATGCGCAATCACAACTCTCCAGTACATAGCACTCTTCAGACACATATGTACACATACAAACTCACAAAAAAACACACACATACAGACACATTTTTCATATACCTTCATTACCATGTATCATTCCCCAGCATAGCACTAACCCCGCCTGGTAAAATGTAAATAATCACATACTAGATAGAAACATATCATTGGTCAGGATCTTTGTAATAATTTTCTAAAACCTTGTAATTTGTACACCACTCACTTTATACACATACTGCTGGTTTCTAAAATAAAATAAAAAATAAAATGTAATTATAATATAAAGACTTAATATTTTTTTAAACTACTAAAATTGAATATATCAATCTACTGGTTTCGGAAGCACCGTTCCTTCGGCAGAACAAATTAAAAAGTTTTAATATTCTCCTGACGAAGGTATAGTCGTCACCAGGAATTACTTTCGTTGTCAAATCAACAAGCAACTTCATAACTTTATTTTTTTTTAATTATCCCGAGCAAGGCCAGGTACACATCGGCTAGTTGCAAAATAAAAGATACATTCACGTAGAGTTCGAGGCTGTACTGTGCCATGTGACTTCTGGTATTGTTCGCTTTGATAGCTTTCTATGTGATGATTTTTTATTATCTCAAATTGCTGAACAATTTCCAAGTCTCCACAATAATGCCTGACTCCGCTTTGCACACAGTAAGCATTTATCATAGTTTCCCACGTGGTCCTGCATCGCTTTTCTCACATTATCGGGATTTATCGCCTTTCTACCGTGCGCAATCTACGATCCTATTAACGATTTGATATTTACAACGTCATACCATTTTAGTGTACCCGTATATACCAGTATACGTAGATAATCCGTAACTTTTTAAATTGAACAACTATTCTAATAAAATACTATTATTTTAACCAGCGGTAGAAAGATTTTGACTGGCGATTGCTACAACGATTACTGTATCAAACGCGTCTCGTGAATCAATTTAAACAGATAAAACATATTTATTTATAACCAAATATAAATTGTTGCACAACACGTGTAAATAACCAAGTCAAGATTGCACCACGAAATGCAATACCAAACAAGCCAAGGGCCAATATTTCACCGTAAACAAGTCAAAATTACACCACACAATGCAACGATTTCACAACACCTCCAAATAATGTTGCCGGTGCCCTATAAAAATCGTACGTATATAGGCACGTGCTCTCTTTCCAATCTAACCGTTGAACCCTTCCACAGAGACGCTGCCTCACCTTAGCTACCTCGAGTAGACAAAGAACAGGCTCTACACTCAGTAACAGCTGACGTCACCCAAAGTGACCGGTGACCGGTCCGGCCCCGAAAGCCGTCCCCGGATATGCCGCAAAACCTCTACCAGACGCTGCTTTACCTTGAAACTCGACCACCATCATTTATCTCCACTCTACCCGGACCCGCTCTCCTCGCCAGGCGAGAGATCTCCACTCAACCCGAACCTGCTCTCCTCTCCAGGCGAGAGATCTCCACTATACCCGGACCTGCTCTCCTCACTCAAGAATACTTCAACGTTTCTTGTGCGGACTATACAAGTCTCGTACAATTACCATGCATCCAATAATCGTACAATAAGGAACTCCAGTACAAGTTTTAATTAATTAATTATTTTTTTTATTAATAATGGCATTCAATCTTAAATTCCAGTATATTTCGTTTTTTTCTAAAGTTAATTTTATAGTTAAAATAATTTTCAAAGTTTCATTTTTTAAAGCCCGCCAAAACGCTCCAAATCTATGGCCGGTCGGTTTTGATTAGTTTTGAGGTTAGAATATCAAATTTCACAACAAGGATGAGCTTTATAATATATAATTTTATGTTTTATTCATGGTAAACCATAACTAAAAATGAGTAATAAAACTATGTTTCTTTTTAGAAATTTTTACTAAAAGGATAATAAGAGTATTGAGCATTAACATTATCATAATATCCGTTTTGACAATTGATTTGCTCATGAATACTCTAAGACCGGCTGAATGTGCTTAGAACGTCAACGAGATGGCCGGATTTGAATATCGCGAATATTTAAGCTTAGAGATTATATGATTTTTACAGTTGCTGTTTTATCCTCCTTTTCTATTGATGTTACATTTATCAGAAGATTGGTGGCACAAGACGAATTGATATTTATTTGACATATTTATAATTTTTAGGACTAGAGAATAATTATAAAATAACCTTAAAAAGCGTAAGAAGTTTTTAATAGATATTAACATTTTTATACACATTTAGTTAAATTTATGCATATATTTTCTAAATTTTCAAAAAAACTGTTCATCTGGAGCGACCTGCCAGGTAAATATGTTTTTTGTATCTGTTTGTGCATAATTAGATAAATAATAGGAAGGAATATTTGTTCAGCTCCCTTGAGGTGATTTTTCACAAAAAAACGGCGCTATACAAATCATCCAATTATTATTATTACTATTCATTGTGACATGAAATGATCAAATTTAATCTAAACATAACTAGGTACTTGTTATTATATAGTTTAACTGCGGATTAAAATACGAATGTTTCCAGATGTTTTAATAGACGCGCCCTAATTTGATTTTTAAGGGGGTCTTCAACGTTTTCAACAAATTTATTCTAACCGCATTGACCTAATTTACGTGAAAACTTTTATTGAAAGCCTGTTTTTTTCTAGCGTGTTCTAGTTCCGTGCCAAAACCGGCATTTGATTGATATTTAGAAATATCTGTTTTGATAAAAACATGTATTTTAGCCATATTTGGATTTTATTTCATTTTGGACATCTATTTAAGATTATTCACAAATTTTTTTTTGGGAAAGTGGTTTGCGTGCTAATAGTAAAAAGGAAATTAGAAATCTAATTATCTTAATGACTAATAAAAAAAGGTCGAGGATAATTAACATGTGGTTCCCTCATCGTTATGTGTAAATATCACGTTTGTAAGTGCTTTACATGTGTACTTTAATTGGAAGGATTATTATATTATTATTTCAAGGATTATTAGTTATTACAAACTTATTACCTTCTTATTTTACTTGTTTTTGATATTTTAAAATGTATTGATAATTTTTAACACAAATGTCAAAATGTATGTTGGATGCTCGCGGTCGGTAGTGAGTACAATATTTTCTTCAATAAATGTATAATAATTTTGTAATGAGAAAATCTTTGAGTACACCACTGTTTAATATTTCAGAATCAAAATTTTTCGGATGCGAAGCTTCCCTCATCAGGATACAAAGCATACAAAAATATAATGACAATATAGGCAAATAATAAACATAGAAAATAATAAAGTAATTCCATGCAGCAGATTAGGTAATGTTGCTCTGTACAAAAACAATTTTAAAAAATAATTATACACAATTAAACGGATTACACTCAGCAACGGCTGTAATACTAAGAATTATTAAAAAATATAAAATTACACACGTATATTTCAACTAGAGCGACCACCTCTCCCACCCTCTTTCTTACTACACCCCGTAACAAATTACATGTAATTTTAAAATTTATATTTCTTCTCTATTTTACATAATCTTCGTTTTTATTTGATTTTGATTTTTTCGAAAATCACTAGATTCACTCATATAACTCACATATTCACCCAAGTGGAAGCCTGTAAATTGTTTTCTTAGTAATTGATAAACTAAAGTTCTTAAAAACTTAAGACAAGATTTTTGTGCATAGCGCAAAGGGTAACAATTATTATTTTTATAAACAATAATTATTAATCTAAAACACTCATCCAAATTGAAAAAACCTTCCGAGTAAAGATAAATGTCGCCGGCAGGACTCGAACATTTATCTTTACTCGGAAGGTTTTTTCAATTTGGATGAGTGTTTTAGATTAATAATTATTGTTTATAAAAATAATAATTGTTTTCTTAGTGTTTTTTTTATACTTCTTTTTTTATGTAAACTGTTGGTCCACCAATAAATTTGAAAAAAAATTATGAAAACAACAATAGTCGTGCGATAAAAAAATCTGATGAGTAAACCACGAACCATGAAATGGTTCCATGGCTGTTGACATTAAATAAATATATATTATTATTTATTAAAAATACATATAAAATATTTAATATTAGAGATATACCTTAATAGATAATTTTAAAAAAAGTATTAATTTATTTAACAAAAACTACCCAACTCAATAGAGAAAGATTTCTCGTGTTTGAGTTAGGGAGCAGCACCACGTAGCGACAGTAATGGTAACTAAGTATAGAAATAAAATACATCAATAATGTAATATAGGTACAGTTTGTTTTGTTGTACACGATAGTTACTACAAAATACATTATCTACAAAGTAGAAGAGTAAAAGTACATGATTATGGATCAGTCTTCTTTAGGAACTGAACTATCATCAAGAAGCCTGGTATAAAAGTGGTGAAAATCTTACAGAACCCAAGGCAAAAAATTTCGAAGATTGTCATTTTTTTCCCTATTGGTTTGGACGACTTTCTTAAAACTTTCTTAAAACAGTATTAATGTATGTAGATTATCTCAAAAACCAAGGGTGTCGTGAATGATTCCCAGTGGGGACTCGTGACTTTAATGAATCTGGAATGCTAAAAAAGATTTTCAAATTTTTTTCAGTTGGGTGTGGCTAACCTCACCTAACTGAATAATTTTCGAACAAAAAATTGATATAAAAAAATATATTTTAATAATTTTTAGCTCAATAGTATTAGCACTCTAGCTCACTTAAAAGTCACGAGCCGCCACTGGTGATTCCCGAAGAACGAAAATGTTCAGAAAGACTATCGCATTTTTTAAGATTTATCTCAAAACATGAGTCGATCATATTTTGTTTCTTTCAAAAGTATTAAATCAAACGTCGATCATATTGATAAAATTTTCACCTTTTTATGTTTCTTCTATGTATTCACAATCACAGTAAACAACAATACGTACTGTAATCTGATGATACATCATAGCTGCTTACCCCTAGCGTGATATGAAGAACGTATTTGTCACGTGTGTTAACCGCGGATGTGGCGTGTCAAAAGCAAATGAAAATTGATACCGTTGACTTTCATATTTTCCACGGCTTTCAACAAAATTGTTTGAAAAAGTTCCCTCCATATTCGTGAAGTTTCCAAGCGGATTCAAATCTGATGTTTTGCCTCCACATAACTCCGGACTGATGGACGTGGATGCTTTCAATTATTGTGCTTTGAGTTGAACAATTCGAATAAAATACCGATGTACTTACTTGACAGTTGTTATTACCTGCATGTCAAACTGCAATAATTATTTAAGCACTGTTTTGAAATTTAAAGAGACTTATTTGTAAAGAATACAGACCACATAACGTGTACATTATATATAATTAGTATTAAAATTGTCATAATATGACATTCTCACGATATACGTTGTTAGACTTTCGTCGTGTTGAGTAGCGATGAGTCGTTCTTGAACGAGCCGTTCGTTTGTGCCAGCTCATTTTGAAGAGCCGTGAGCGTACGACTCCTGGTAAACCGTACGACGGTTCAATTGAACTGTGACTCTTTTTGACAAACCTTGAAACCAATTAAGAAAGATTGTTTATTTATCTAAAAAGATAAACATATCCCATATGTTCGATAGTATTCTTATGCATTTCTACGATGACGCATTTTCAAATAAGGTTCATTTGTTCTAATTTGTTTATATAAAATCATCGTATACGTGTCTAACTACTACAAGGCTAATTTATGCCCACGACCGTGGGACTTGCAATTTATATTAGGCTCCATGATGCATCTTAAAGCATCCTTTTGTCGTCGAGCGTTTACACATTCGTGTGTAGAGATAATAATCATTACCGCATTTACACGTATGTAAGCACTGTACAGTACGTGAACGGCGCCTGACAGTCTATCATATGGACGTTATGTACATACACCTATACGCTGGGAGTAATAGGGGCTGGAAGTCGCATGACCTAGGAGCCGAATCTTAATATGTACCGGCTCATAATTGAGCCGTCGTTTAATTGAGTCGCACGATAATATTGAGCTGATACCGTGACTCCCGCTCTTAACAAAATGAGTCATGACCCATCGCTAGTATTAAGCCGTGTTGCGCTTCTTCCCCCTTCTGTAGCTAATGTTCATCACTTTAGATTTTTTTTGTTATTGTTTACCGTAAAGGGTGAAGATTAATGAGATTGGAAATTACACGAGTATATAGATCTTATTGCTAAATATTTGTCCAGTCAGTAACTGAGTTGGCATCGCGTCTAGGTCCCATCCAGGCGTCGTGAGTTCAATTCCTCGGCTGGCTAAGTGCTCCTCTATGATACAAGCAACATCTTCCGCTTACTGTGATTAATTGTCACATTATTCGTAACTTGGGAATGTTTATTAATTGTTTTTTGTTTTTAATTCGCAGAACTACATTTAATTTTTTTTTTTTAAATTTAATGTAAATCAAATTAAATAATTTTATTATTACATCTCTTAGTGGATAATCACGTTCCACCTGACAACAATGAGCCTAAACCCTTACATATAGAAAGAAAGGGTGTTATATTAAGTTTACTTGAAAAATTAGAATTTAATAAATGAACGAATTATCCTAACATAACATTGATTAATAAAGTAAGGAAAATTACTTCTTCACTACTTCTCAGTATGTTCACAATATAAAAACAATATAACACATTTAAATAAATCAATTAAGAAAAAAATGTCATTTAAATACGGGGAAAACACACTATAAATGCAAAAACCTGACAGAATAGAGAATTTTAAATATTTTATAACTAAATCGGTTTTACCGATGATAAATCATTATTTTTAAAAACCTGTACAAATTAGAATTGGGTGGGAGTAAATAAAATCATACAAATAAGTCATCACAATGTGGATTCAACCCAGTTTAAAAATGTCCTTGAAAGCCGAAACAGCTGTCACAATAATAAATACTAAAAATACTTGCAGAACTTAATAATGACATTATTGAAATTGATTTCCATTAAATAATAAATAAATAAATTAGGAATGTTTGTCGTTCTTTAAGAAAATAAATTATTAAGGCCATTTCAAGCATTGTTTCTTTCTGAATGGCGATCCCTCATCAGGGTTTTTCTAATAGTATCTATCGCTTTGAAACAAGGTGAAAATGTAAAACATCTAATTTATTTAGGTCAAATGTGGATTAAATACCCAACTCCAATCTTAAGAGGAACGACTTCAATACTTTGATTTTATCACCTTGGAAAAAAGAAGACAGTCCACTGACTTATTCAAAATTATTCACAACAAGCTCGAAACCACTTATTATCTAAGTAGTATTCAAATAAATGTTTCCAATAGACGTTATGTAAGGATCCATAAAACATTTTATCTTGAATTATTTAATAACAATATTGCCTGTTTTTTTTTTTTTTAAATTTAATGTAAATCAAATTTAATAATGTTATTATTAAGTTCTGCAAGTATTTTAGTTGTTATTATTGTGACAGCTGTTTCGGCTTTTATGACCATTTTCAAACAGTTTTTCTGCAAGTATTTTTAGTTGTTATTATTCTGACAGCTGTTTCGGCGTTTAAGGCCATTTTCAAACTTTTTGAAAATGGCCTTAAACTCTTTAACAACTAAAAATACTTGCAGAACTTAATAATATTATGAAATTTGATTTACATTAAATATTAAAAAAAATTAAATGGAGTTCTACGAATTAAACACAAAAACAATTAATAATGAATTGCCTGTTTCAATTCAATGTCCCGAATGTGTTGATTTTGCAGTGTGATATATACATGTTTATGAGGTGATTTCTCACAAAAGCGGCGCTATAAAAATCATCCGATTATTATTATTATAAATAGCCTAACATATTCTAAAAAGAAAATCAGCCATCTTCTATCACATCATGGAAAATAGTGGTGTTATTAGAAATACTTAACTTGCTTTATTTTTTTTCTTCTCATTCTATATCTTATATTATGTTTTAAACACTATGGTGTTATTAAAAATGTTATAATATTCTTTTTTTCTTCTCTTTATACGTCATATTATGCTTTAGGTTCTATTACCCTTATTTAGCTTCTCTACCACGAAGTGATAACTGAACCAAAAACAATTAATCATGTGAACATTTTTAACTGAATTATTTTACACTTACACCCCAATTATGATGATGTTATTAATCTGTAAATGTTCCAAAACAATAAATAAATAAGTCTGATATACATTTAATAGTTTTAGCAATCAATCCAAAAGGTCCTTCGGTATCTATGAATGGAATATAGTATTACGTACGTTGGGTATGTATAATATTTGTGAACAAATAGATTTCCACCTTTACTAATATATATTTTTCTTTTGTTTACAGGTATGTTTGGATTTTTATGCAACTTCGAAGTAAGGTAATATTTTATTAAACTGTTTTAAAAATCTTCTTTATGATTAAATCGTCACATTTGAAATTAAAGGTACGCTAGCAATATTATTAACATTTGTTTCTTGAACAGAATAATCCTTAATACTTAATACTTCGATAAAAATACACGTCTTTCTTTCAGATTTTTCAACAATGTGGTAAAAAAGAGTCTTGTAAAGCCAGGGAAACTATATCACCACAAGTTTGGATGATATTGTGAGGCGGGTCAAGGATTGGGCTAGAGGAAAAGATTCGTTAAGAGGAATATTCCAGTCCGCTACGAGTTGTGCGTCTTATATCGCCACGAACACAGGCAATAGGCATAAAATTCGCTTGGCCAGCGAAGTCCAGAAATGTTTTTATTTATTTTGTGAAGAATTTTCTAAGAAAGAAAAAAAAATATACAAGGAAGTCTATTGAAAATAATCTTAGCTATAAAGTAGTATTTAAAAAAAAAATGTTTTTTTTTATATGCGTTTGTAACTTTCTATAGAAAAAATATTTATTTTAGTAGTTTACGTTTATATTTTTTACAACGTAATAAAGAAATTATTTTAATTCTTATCAAGGGAATTTCTGGAAAAGGGTTCAATTTATTCAAAGTATATTTTTAGTTCTCATAATGTAAACCGATTCGTAGTATAGATTAATCGAAATTGTGATTTCACCAATAGCTTCGCATTAATGCAGGTTTGAAGACGCCCGAATTTAACGAAAGGAAAATATTTAAAAAAACGAGTCAGAAAATTTACTCTTTCGCATGCTCCCGACATCGATTGCGAGAGAGGGTTCCGTTCTTGTCCTCCGATTTACCCGCTGGAAAACTCATGCTTTTAAATTTACTTTCTGGATTATTTTATAATCTTTCATCTGTCTAGGTCTTATAACAATATCCTAGGAATTGTATAATACCCTTCATCTTTTCTATCTAACTAGTACTGCGGCGCTATGGCCTTATTACTATTACCATCTCATGGTTTGATTTATTTGACTGAATTTATGTTACATTATTTGTGCTCTTTGGGAAAAGATCTTAACTGGATTAAAAACCCTAACCAAGGAGAGGAAAAAGGACAAACATTTTGTTATAAGCAATTTACTACAATTAGTTTTTGCACTTGCTGAATAAAATATATTCAATATGTTATTAACCATTTGCCGCATCCCTGAGTTTCGTCGTCGGCTCATACAGCTGAGTGATACGAAACTCAATCTTCCTCAATAATATTATCTTTTTTTTTAGTAGTCAATTTGAAACGTATTTTTTTCCTCATAGCACCAATCAGTACCTATCAAACACATATACATAATCTCTTTATACTTAATTATTATTCTTTTTTCGATATATATTATATTACCATGTCTATGTCAATACTAGCTTTTTCACTTCTATTTTTGTATAATGTCACTTAATATGAACTATACTTGTCAATTTGACTGTCCTAAAATGGGATTTCTTCCTAGTTGGGCAGTCAAAGCTTTCTTAAATGTTGTTGTTAAATAATGTGTTTTTCAAATAAGTAAATACGATTGTTTTTAAACTACATCATTATATTGGTGAAGATGCCCGAAGACGAGTCTTAATTGACTGAGGCTCCATCAATAACAATTTATTTTCAGCCCACTGGATATTACGATTTAGAAAAACTGTTTATGAAAATATGAATCGCTATTAATAAAGCTTTACATTATTACGTAGTGCTCGCGACTGACATCTACCAAGTTAATCTGCCGCCCATAGTTAGGGCTTCCCTCTCACCTCCTCATCCCGCTGTACTCCTGGCACTCCCAGGGTCATTACCTTCCTCCAACCCCCACCACCCATACCCCAGCCCTCACACCTACCCTCTCAACAACAAAGTAGTTGGGGGAGGGCTGAATCGTCCACTATCCACTACTGTGTACTGGAAAACTCGACTCGAGTCGCCGCGACTGAGAGATTAATAGTGAAAGCGTTTAATTAAGGTAAATATTAAACCACGCATGTAAACCCTTGTTGTTATTATTACGCCGGTAATAGAATTAGAAGGAATGTGTTTCAGAGTTCGCTAATCAAAATAAATAGATATTTTTTCAGCAAAAATCTATTTTGCGTGACATTTACGAAAGCACAATGTATATTAATTAAAGGTTTGAGTACACGCTTGTTTTTGATTGCAGTCAATATTAAGAAAACATGTATGGAAATTAATCAAAAACTTTTTTTCTTAATAAATGTTTAATATGAAAGAATTTTTAAAAGAGTTTTGTTACAACTTCATTTTTTATTGTTTAATATTAATTATATACAATGGGAACTTGTACCCGCTAAGCCACTGCAAGTAGCTTGTTAACAAGGATTTAGTTCAACAATATTATATTATACAACAATAAATAATAATCATCATACAAATGTAGTGTAAAATTAAAACAATTTAGGTGAATGTATGTTGTGAACAATGTACACAAATTCTAAAACAGCATAAAAGTTTTGTTACAGAGATACTAGAGTCCAATTACATAATATCGATTAAAATAATATTATAAAAATATCAAAATATCAGCAAATATTAAACAAATTGAGACAATTAAAAATAAAAACAGCAGTACAGTTTTGTCCAGTGAGGATAGACTTGATATAATAGTAACACTTAAATAATTTTAAAGATACGCTCAGCTATCAAGAGATATACAATCGAGGAGACCATCATATTGTTCAATAGACAATGTAAGAAAGAGTAAAATAGCGTAAAAACCAGCAGATATCAAGGAGCTATACAATCAAGGAGATCGTCATATTTGTTACCATCAATATACACAAGGTTACTTTCCAAAAGCCAACACTTTAACATCAGTGAGAATTTCGTTATAGAACAATTGTTTTTAAATTGGTATGGCAACTTGTTAAATATAATTGGTACAATGTATTCAAGGGTTCGTTGACCATATTTATTTTGAAATATTGACACTATCATTCCTATATTTTGTGTGAATTGTATATTGTGTATATGATCCACCACTGCCTTATACGGAATGTCAGATATATATTGCAGTAGAACTTTTGCTACAAAAGAGCACGAACAGGTAATACATTAATTGATTTGTACATGATATCAATGTCTCGCCTTTGCTTAAAAACTGTTTTACTTACTAGCAACTTTACCACTGCTTTTTGAATCAGCTGTAAATGCTTTATGTTGGTCTAACACGAGTGTCCCCAAGAACTTATACCATACCTTATGGTCGATTTTAGTAGAGACAAATGCATTAGTTTCTTAGTGTATATAGGGAAATAAAATTTTACTTTATAGAGTCTTTCTACAATGGCTCGAAGGCGCGAAAATATTAGAGACTCCTGACACTAAATACTCTCGAGACTATCAATTTATTTAAAAGACTGGCTCCTTACCATTGTGCTAAAATGCATTGCATTTTACGTACAGTTGTTAAAATCAAATAGTTTTTATTTTCTACAAATGTCAATACATGAAGGGGCCGAATACTGATGAATCTCTTCACCGTGAAGAGGCTCACTCCAACTCTGAACTACATTTTTAAAGGATATAAATATTGTGTTTAAATAATAATACTTCAAATTTTATAATTAAAAATATCCCAAATAGTATTCTACCAGCTTTTTATACTAATAATAATACACCTAAGGTGTTGAAATAATATCAATTTTTCTGAATTTGCCAATCGTATTTTAGAAACCAATCACTCTTTTGATATAAATAAAGGTTTAAATTTTTTTACCTACAAATACAACCGGTTTACAATTAGGCAAATTTGAAATTTTAGAAATCAGAAAAAGCGTTAATAGTGAATTAAATATAATTTATATATTTTTTTTATATCTCTGTCTCTTGAATTTATTTTCATATTTACATTAATAATAAAAATAATTTCTTTTTAAATTTCTTTTATAAATTTGTTATTCAATGTTTTATAATTTTAATTTATTAACATTTTTGATTAATTTCTTACCTAGTTTAATCAGTTTTTGTTTATGTTTATAATTTGTCTATTCTTACATTGTTGTGTTCCATGTTCATCATTTGTCTATAATTGACATTATTATTTTTTAGTATTCTATTTATGAAGAAAGCATTGCTTTCTAAACATGTTGATATGTATATATTAATAAAGTGGTGAATACAAAGTAATTTTTAATTAATTTATGATATAAATATTAGCTACTATATCTACCATATATAAGTACGATGGAAATACGGTAAAGTCTACTTACTATATTCATAATCCATATGATGGCGTCTCTCAACAGATTTTGTTGACTTTGGTAAATGCTCCAGTACTCTCCAGATTGGACTACTGCAATAGTTTGTTTGATGGCCTGCCTAATGTACATTTCAACAGATTGCAAGGGTTGTTCAATACACCGGCTCACCTAGTATGCGGTGCCACCAAATACTGTCATATCACTTTTTTTACGTGATTGCCTTCACTGGCTTCGAGTCATAGAAAGAGTTCTGTTTAAAATTTGTCTTAGGGTGCATAAGACACTGAACGAGCTAGAACCATCATACTTGACTGATCTCAGCGTGAGTGACAATCTTACTTACAGGCGCTTCACGCTCAGGTCGGGCAACTCTGATGCGTCGGACAGACTGGTTGAACCCTCTCGTACGAGTGCTGCAAAAATTGAAGAGTTTTTATTGTACTGCCTTCACATACTTGGAATGACCTTCCATTTGGTCTGAAGTCAGAAAGTAATTTAGAAATCATAAAAAAAACTGTCTTTTTAAAAGGGGTTTAACAAAAATATAAAGCGCCTTTGAGGTGAATTTAATCACCAATATAGAAAATATGACTATTTATTAAATATTGAAGCAGAACGTTTTAATTATTTCTAATTTATTCATGGTGGAATTCCATATTAAAATGATTTTTTGACTCTCCTCTAGTATATCCATTATAGTGTAACCTTACTTGTATACATTAATAGTATCTAACATATGAATGTAAATAGGAAATACATAATAAAATACAAGAGTAAAATGAAACTGGGAATTTTGACACAGACATCCAAGGCGAACTCTAAGAAAGATATCACCCTTGTGTGTACCTATTATAACATAATAAAATATTTTAAAGACCCATTAAAATATACCTGGTTACCATTAGTTCATATAACTACAGGACAGAAACTGCTATAAAATTCATTTTAACAAACAAGACGGAAATTACAGGAAAAAAACAAAACCAGAAATAACAAGAATGACTTTATATATATTTTTTAAAACCCATTGATTCAGTAAACAAACAGAATGTATTCCGTCTTCCAGAGGGTAATAAACCTACCCGGTAGTTTTTCAAAACATAATAGTAAACAGTACCGTTAGCAATAAAACAAATTTCAAGTAATAACAAAAACAGTATTAAAAAGCAGGGAGACTCACCCCTGACATCGATGCTATATATAACATAGATTTAGTTTTAATTGTTCTAATCTGATGATGCCCGTCATAGGGTAAAACCGGTCTGATCGAAAATAAATAAGTGGAAAAAAGTTACAAAGGTTTTTTTAATTTAAAAAAAAATCGTTTCACAATGTTTTAGTCCGAAAGTGATTACTTAAAACTGAAATTAAAAATGATTAAATTATATGTAATCGTTTCGGAGTAAATTTAAATTAAGGGTGGACAGAAATGGGCGAGGTTAGTTTACCAGGAGGTAATCGCACGACTAACCCTGTGACGTAATAAAAGACGCAAGTACGCAGTGTGGGCGGTGGAAAATTGGATTTCGTTATTTGCATAAGCTTATAACGAAACGTGAACACTCACATGTGTTATTTTTGTACGTTTATATCAAACCGATACAAATGCTTTTTCGGTAAAAATAGTCGGTGATCTGGGAGGATAAGATGATATTAATAAAATACACATTACCTATACGATTTCCCATAATTATTTTAAATCGAAACTTAAGGATATTATTGTGGTATCCTAATAACGTACTTAATCTATAAATTTACATAAAGGAGAGTGTCCCGGGCGATGCTTATTTGTTTTGTATATAAATTCATAGTTTTAATCCGAGCTTAATGAAATTTTGAACACTTGAGCTTCAAGGCAAGAGGATGAGGTTTCGAAAAACAACTACCACCCCCCTCCCCCAGCTCTTAAAGCAGAACTTCGTTACGTATTAATAAAAAAATTCCACACTTGACGTTAAAAATAAGAGGAAAATAACTGAGTAGGGGTAGGGGTAACATTCCTCCAAACTATTCATAACATCGGCTAACGCCGGGTCCTTCAATTATGTTTATTTCTTAGAACTCATTAAATTTCCTACAAATTTTTTTTAAATGCTTTGTTTCTGCATTTTTTGACAACTGGCCTTTTAATAATTATGAATCAGAAAATCTGTTTGCACGGTATCTGAATCAGAAAAAACATTCGAACGGTAAGTTCTGGCATCAAAAAATATGCATAGTTTTTCAGCCTGAAATTTCTGGATCCACGCAACTCTTAACGTAATTTTCACTGTCAGCTGTGAAGTTTTGAAGTATTCAAGTGCCAAAAAATAAGACCACAAGCCATATTATTTTTTTCCATATTTTTCAATTCGAAATTATTTATTTATTTTTCAGTTAAATGTAACATTTCGTTTAATAAGCCAAGCATATTGGAGACTGTATTTAAACAAGAGCCAAGGAACCCCCAATAATGTTCATTTCTAATTGATATTGATATTTTATTAAGAGAAATGTCTCATTTTCTTTTGTCACTGTAATTTGTATTGTGTGTTTAATTGTCAATGGAGCTTTTATATCCAATAAAGCTAACAGTATTGATCCTCAAATTTCTAAGGGAGTAACTAAAGTTTAATTTGAGGGTCAGACCCTCCTTTGGTATCCTTATTTGACAAGCCATTAGCCGTGAAATGCGATATTTGAGAAAAATAGATCCATCTTTGTAATCTGAAAACCCTTGTTATCTCTTTTATAAAGGAAATTATAAAATTTTCATAAATATATTTTTTTCTCGTTGTAATTTCTTTGCGTTTTAAAATAATACTCGCGATAAGGAGCACCTAAGGTGTTAAGGTGAGAAATAGTAATTATTCTGAATTTTCCAACCGTATTTTGGAAACCAATCATTTGGGTGGGCTGGTTTTTAAATTATCGTTATAACAATTTAAATAATTATAATTGGCATTGGGTAAAATAGGAAGGGTAAGAAGATGGAATCCAAAGACTTACCCCTGATCCTTATTTCACAAGCCTCTTCTTTGGCTGTCGATGCACTGAGCATATAAATAATTAATGATAGTTCAACATAAAACACAGACGATATTCATCTGCAGTTTGATCACACAATACAAATACCACGGCGGTGGCGAACACAATACGAATATTGCAGCGGGTTACGGGTGCGAACTTAATGCGTAGTGAACAAAATCCCAGCGGACAATGATGCGGGTAAAGTCGATGGAATAGGCATGGATTACAATTTGGTAGGTTTTATTAGGATGCTTTAATTATTAGGAATTTTTTTAAACTATTTCTGTAACTCCAATCTCCAGAGAGAAATAATTTATTTCAAGGCCTACGTCATTTTTGGGGATGCTGTGTGGAGGGTATTTTAGTGGTTAGGAAGAAGTGAACCCGGGTCTTGAAGTGACCCATGTTGTAGGAGGGAGGAAACAAAGAGACCGGCAAATCATTCTACAGACGAGCTGTTGAACACAAGAAAGAGTCATAGAAGCGACACGTTCTCTTGTGGCAAATGTCAACCGTGTAATGTTTTCTCGACTATTCACCGGTCCCGAAGGAATCAATGATTCTAGTTCCTCAGAGCTTCTTCCATTAAAATACCGATGGAACAAGGAAAGCATTCCCACATGACTTCTGTGCTATAAATGTTTTTTTTACAAATAGTCAAATAGTATAGAATAATAGTAGTCAATAGTCAGAGTGGAAGATGCTCTTAGTATCGCCCTGGTGAAAGACCACCATTCAGAATTGAAACGTTTGCTTGAAATGGCTTTTAGCCGTGTTTGGTGATCTGAATAGCCAGGTATTTCCCCACCTTTCTCTTCCCCTTCTCCTTCCCCTCCCCAATAACTTCAGCCTCACAACATTCCCCAATTGGGAATGCCATAGTCTCACTGGCTCCAGACGGTTGGGAGCAGTTGGGACTCTTGTGCGGTATTCTTATAAAATTAATTTTTTTGAAAAGTACCTTTTAAATTTATTTTCACATTAATACCCATATTTAGAACATTATTAATATAAAATATAATAACGCCAATTACCATTATTTTATTTTTTGTGTCTAGTTATTTCTTGATTTTATTTAAAGTAAAAATAAAAGTACGTATTAAAGAGAAACAAACACTTTGTTATAAACCACCAATTTATTGTATTTTTACGCCAACCGGTTTCGCTCGACCGAACTTCCTCAGGGCAAATATAATACCTGAAGAAAATAATAATACTTTTCAATTATTGCCTCCCTCTAATATTTTATTTTACTTTCTCTTTTCTGTTTTATCCTCTCTCACTATGTTTATGTATCTACATATTACACGATAACTCAGTATTATTTTCTTTGTGTTTGTTCTATTTTATACATAAAGCTATCATAAAAAAAACCTTTTTTTTTCAATTATTTAACATTTTCTATTAATTACGTACCTACTTTCATCGCTTACTGCAAATTTTTGTTCATGTTTGTAGTTTGTCTATTCTTACGTTATTATTTTTCTATGTTTATTATTTATGTATTCTTGTCATTATTTATCAGTATACTGTGTATTCTGATGAGGAAAGTTTCGCCTTTGAAACATGTTGATATTTATGTATTAAATAGTGGTTTATACAAAACATTTATTAAATAGAACATACACTATTATAAACCACGAATTTATCGGTTATATAGTTACAAAATACAATATAATGAAATGGAGAGAATACAAAAGATAGAGAGAAAAGAGAACAAAATATTAGAGGGAGACAATAATAGAAAAGTGTTATGTGTAAGAGGGAGGCAACGTTAACATATATTAATAATAATATATAGTAAATATAAAAGTATAATGGGAACATAATGAGGTCATTAAAGAGATATAATCCTACAATATTTATAAAATAAAGAGCAGTTATTAAGGGAAAATAGAACTGTCCTTGTATTTTTATTATTTCTACATTCTATGTACTTTGTCCAGTCCAGATTAGAATTGGGTGGAAGTAAATAAAATCTTATAAATAAGTCGTCACAATGTGGATTAACCGCAGTTTGAAAACGGCCTTGAACGCCGAAACGGCTAACACAATAATAAAAACTAAAAATACTTTCAGAACTCAATAATAATATTATTAAATTTGTCGAACCAGGCATTAAATAATGCACAGTGATAACCTAAGCCACAATGAATCTAACATTTAAACTACAATGAATCGTGTTAGCCGCGACCCATTTGCTCGGCATCACATTACCTACAGTGTTATACAATAATGTAACATAAAACTGTTAAATTCTACGACAATTAATACAGCATTTGTTTGGCGGCAGATATTTGTAAGGAAAATATTTTTTTGCGCATTCGCCACTGACGTTAGAATGAATAGATTTGTCTTAACGTACCATTTCGACGACTGGAGGCAAAGGTCACGCTACACCCATTTTGGCACCAGCCTAGTTCACTACCGTCCATGTTTGCTTCGCGTGATTTTGACTGCGGTAAGCATGTCATAAAACATTTATGAAAGAGTCAAACTAAATACTCTTTAAAAAAATCGCTTGGGTAAACAAGTCGAACTTTTTTACTTATTTGCTGTTTTAATTAAATTTACGGAGCGCCTACCCCGACCCTCGCCTCCCTTGTTAGGGCATCTCTATGTATTATTTGATGGCATTATTATCTGTGGAATTCGCACTTTTCACGAAAATTGTCAGATCTGCGTGAAATAGTCGTGACGTTAGTAAGAATCCACGTTTTTATCCAGGAAGTGTTCTCCAAAAATCCTCCACTTTTCTTGGTGAAAAAAAAATACCTACATCCAAAAAAGTTGTCTCAAGGAAACATCAAATAACTGACATTAAAAAATTTGAGCATTGGAGATGATTTTACTTCAGTAACATGTGGTTTCACTTAAAAATCGCCACTGTGCATGTGGTAAATTTCGTATCACACCATGAAAAATAATTAAAATTATGCTTAAATGACATGGACGTGGTAACTTTGTTTCCATAAATTCTTTGTTAAATTTATTAGTTTTAATTAACTATAATACTTCTTACATAATACTGTAACTTCTGAGTTTGTGTATTTGGAAATTATGTTTACGAGAGATGAAAAGACTGATAAGGATATTGAAAGAAGGGTGAATCTGGGAAACTCCATTAATGGAAATCTGAACGCGATTGGCGCTAACAAAACGTTGTCCAAAGAAGCGAAGCTAGCAGTCCACAATAGAGTGCTGATACCAATCCTGATGTATGGAAGTGAGGCATGGAACTGGCAGAGGAAGGATGAAAGTAGACTGAATGCTGTAGAAATGAGATCTCTGAGGCGAATGTGTGGTAAAACCATGTATGATCGTGTGAAAAATGTTGAGATTCGTAAAGAATGCAAGGCTGATGTGAGCCTAATTAGTAAGATTGAGAAAGGGACGCTTATATCGTTTGGGCATGTAGAGCGAATGAATGAATAAAGGAGTGTAAGGACATCATAAGGATGCGAATTTGAATGGAAGAAGCCGGGGACGTCCGAGGAAGACATGGCACGATCAAGTGAATCAAATGCTTGAGTCGGGCCATGTCAGAAGTCGGAATAATAGAATGTATGAGACGATGTACGAATGTGGATGAAGCAAGAAGTGCTTGCCAAGTTGTTTGGCTGTCCGTCCTCTCTGCATACCTCTGCGGGGAAATGGCGTGATGGTTAGTTAGTTAGTTAGTTAGTCAGCGCACTTAAGGTGACTTTTAGTAACTTAAAAATTTCCATTATGTACGTGCTGTTTTTTTTAACATTAAATCATACATTTTACGTACTGTAGAGAAAAAGAGGATGAACAAACAATTGTTTGTTCATTAATTAATTAAAAAATGTACATTGTTTTCACCACTTTATAAATATACATAAATATCTACATGTTTCGACAGCGATGCTTTCATCATCAGGAATGTATGAATACCAATAGAATTGTTTATTCCACTTTTAAATCAATAGTTCAAATTCAATATTACGATGAAATTAATCAAAGAAACAAGTTTGTGGGGTAGGTGTAGGTAATGAACAGGTGGTGACATGAAAAATCTTTTTGATTGTTTATTCTAGATTTAAATGAATTTTGGAAAAAAACTGCCAATTTTCCTTCTGAGCCTTTCGCAATCATTTCAGTCGAAGCTACCATTTTTTAGTTGTAAATAATATCTTCCATAAATCAAATGACAAATTGAAGGGTGAAAAGTTTGAAAAATATTTTAGTGGCATTTCTCCCTCAGTCGAAAACGTTTTCACTTATCTTTCCAGCCAAGGCGGACCACTTAGCATTTTACTAAAACCGTCACCCCTGTTTACATTGGATCGGAATATAAAATGCATTTTTTATAACTTTCCAAATAAAGGGACACGTTTAAAAGCATTAGGCCTAACTGAACCCACCAATGAAACAGATTGAAGGTCCATCTTTGAAAACAACCAATTTGATTCAGACATGCAGAACCTGCAGTACAGTTCTTAGAAACAAACATACTTAATATTTAAGATACATAATTAACATTCACAGTACATTAACAACATTTACAACACATAATTTGCATTTCAAATAAAGACATGTCACTGGCACATTATTATATAAGTGTACAGAGACACTTATTATGAAGAAACACATCACTGGCACATTATAGAGTCATACATATTACAGAGACACATCACATAATTAATCCTTAAGAGGAACGGCTGCGCTGCCCGTATCTTAATTTTGGATCTGAGGCCAAAATACCCATCTAAACCTAATGATATATTTTTTTAATTAAATGACTTAGTAAATATGAGGCAACTCGGAAAATTATTTGTGGGTTTATTTTATTTTTTGTTTATTAAATATGATTACGAAAATAAAAATATTAAAAAAAAACAAAACATAAAAAAAACCTTTTTTCGGGTCGATATTTTAAATTATGTACGGAAAATTTGTGTTCCAACGTAAATTGGTCGTTTTTAATTTAATTTAAAGTCCACTATAATGCTTATTTTAATTTTTTTTTTACATTTATTGTTTTAAATCTCATTATATTTTCAAAGCAGATGGAGTATAACTTTTTTTTACATCACCAAATACACCCAAAATAATATTTTTATACACCCCCAAATAATTGTTAAAGGTGCCTCTAAAATCGCGAAAAATCAATTCCTCATAATGTAAAACAAAAATAAATAAATTACTTCTAATCAGTACTACATATTTACAACACTTTTTGATGAAAAAAATGCTCATTGGGCTTAGGTGAGTATTTTGGCTTCCAATCCAAAATTAAGTTTTATATGAAACAGGCCGCGCAGCAGTTCCTCTTGAGATATTCTTTCAAATTTAAGAGTTTAAACATCTTACTTTGAGACTTTTCACATTGGCTTGCATTTTTAATACCGTTGGGTAATATTCTAGCTAAATATTTTAGTCCATATTTCGTTGAGTGTATTTTTGGTATATGTAGTTTGTTTATGTTTCTTGTGTTGTGTTGGTGTACGTCGTGATTGCAATCGAGTGTTAATAATAATTATGAAGTTAATAATAATCAACTGGACTTGTAACCATACGATACGCTTTGTCTTTTAAACCTGTATTTACTCTATCTTTAATCTGAAATTAAAAAATACATCAAAATTTATTTATATTCTCGTGCTCTACCTACTTTGATTTTTACTGCACAGAAATATTTGTAAAAAGAGATTTATTTTAATTTTGGAATAACTTATTGAAGCTTATAAACCTCATTGTAATGAATCTCTCAAAATGAATCACGAAACCGAAGAGACACAAAAAATAAAAAAGTTAAGGGTGGCAACTGGGACTCGAACCCAGGATCTCGTGGTCTATCCGGGAGCTTGCGCTCTGGTCCACTGAGCTACCGCAGCATCAAGATCGATTTCTAAGCACTGTCAATATCACCTTCAATTAATTCCCAGAGTCCCAGCTGCTACCGTTACCTTTTTATTTTTTGTGTCTTATCGGTTTTGTTTTTATTTTTTTATTTATTTTGAGAGTTGTTAATATTATCTTACAATATTTTCAATTACAACACTATACACTGCTCTAACAATGAAATAGACATTTTAAATGACACGATTAATCAATTAAAAAAATGTGATCCCATTAATATCAAACTGATAATGTAATGATGCCCTTCATTAGACACTCAATGTGAAGTACCAACATAGTGTACCATCAGCACAGATGACAATAAGGAACTAGTTTATGTTGTTAGTTATTATATTTGCCCTGACGAACCTTAAGCTAAGGGAAGCCAGTTGGTGAAAAATAAAATATATTCGTGATTTAATAATAATAACAAAGTGTTTGTTTTATTTAAAAAAAAATTATGACGATAATTTTGCATAAATACATCATTTTAATTATTGCTCGGTTAGTTTCAAAATTATAGGAGTACAGTGATTATTTTAGATAATATTGTAAAATTTGTAGAAAAAAAGTTCTTATTTGATTTACCTTTATTTCTTTCTGCGAGCACAAAGCATTATTCGGATAACATTAAATAATAATACGCAACACGTTCCATTTTTTCCAATGAAATATAATAGAAGATGTACCCATGTCGTTATCCGTGCGTGCAAGGGTAGGTACTCCGACTCCGTACATAAATAGTTTCAATAGAATATTCTAGGGAAGGAGGCTAGCACCGGATATGGCGGGACGCCGCTGCACTGCGCATGGGCAAGATGGCCGCCTTTCCTTTGACACGTGATGATGTCACCGGGAGGCTCGTGAGAGAAAAACAAACAAAAACTTTACAAGAAAATGCGCTTTATGCTCTCGATGTAAACACACACGAATGACTTTGAATGACTGAGTGAAATTCTTTTCAAGTTTTTTGTTTTTAATTAAAAAAAAAGATTTATCAGTGTAAAATGGTTGTTTTCTGCCACTGCCAGATGGGAATATTTAAAATGTTATGTTAATTTCACTAATAATAAAAAAATTGATTTGTTTGGTTAATTTATAAGTGAAAACTCTCTGCTTGGTTTATATAAATACACATTTACAAACCCACACGGCATTGTCGTATTTTGATTAAATTATGTTTACAATAACATTAAGAAAAAAAATATTTTTAAGTATAATGCGCCATTGTTCGGCATTATGCTATAATTATCTTACTAATCGAGACGTTGAGTGAGATGACAAAATTTCGTAATATTTATAAAACGCTTTCCGAAGGCATTCATCTTTAAGTCTTTAAAAGGCATTTATTACGTGGCATTTGACTTTCTACGCATTTCCCGAGGAACGTGAATCCCTCCCTCCCCTCCTGCGGCCGCGCCTGAGCCGGCATCCCCCTCCCCCGACCCGCCCGGCAGCCACACAACCTAAAACCACCCCCATCCCACCCAGCACCAGCCGCGCGCGCCAGTCACACAGCCTTCTCCCCGGCGTCGCTACGTGTCCTGAAGTGTCCACTGTACTCGATTTACCAAACCCAACAACACCCTCCGTTCTAACGTACGGGTGCACGACACCGGAATCTTCGCTTCCTTTTGTCACGCCGTCAGGTGAGTCCGCCAAGATAACTACACACGCCCTTATTGCAAGCAAACTGATCTAGAAATCTCATGAAGTTGGTTCGACCGGGCGCAGGCCTCATCGAGTTAATAGCCGCAATGGCAAACACCGAACACTGCTGGTAAACTAGGCGTAAATATTAAATTAAATCTCACATAATTTCATTGAAAATAGTTAAATACCTTACAGAAATGATGGATTTCACGTATTTAGGTAATTTTAAGAAGGGATTTATAGGATTTCTCACGTTCACGTACTTTAGAAAAGCTTAATCTTAGAACTATTTCAGCTGTCACGAAGCGGTAGAAATCTTGAACCAGATATGTCTGCCTTCTAATAATAATGTAGTTCATTTTTAGATATCATCCTTGTATCATGGACATTATCCTGAAAAAAAAAATATTTTTCACGATTGTTCTTGTAGAAGATTCATACATATTTTTGGTTTGTATTGTAATGTTTTTTAGTTTATCATTCATATCATACACAAAGTATAGTATTGTACTCATCATATCTTGACCAAATATGTAACATCATAATACAAAAGGATTCACAGATTACAGTGTCACAAATAATCAGCCATTTGCAGTTGGTATCATATTATCTTTATTTGAAACATTATATAGATGTTAGTTTATACGTATGTACGTGTCATGTATGAATTAAAGCAAGGTTTATCACACTGTTCCTAATGTGATGTTTAAATTCGAACCAAAATTAATTTTAGACAACTTTAAGCAGTGTATGCAATGTGTTTTTTTATTATTTTTTATTTCTTGTCCTATTTTACTTTTACGCGGGGTTTTCTAATCCGTGATTACACCATTTATTATATCACGAAAATAAAATCGTACGCATTCGTATTTGCTACAAAGATTTCATTGTTATGGATCATTATAAGGACATTAACTTATTTTCGTGACAAAACATTTCAGGTCTATTTTCAGTAATTCTCCTGAAAGCGTATCTCTGCTTTCAGTTTTTTCCAGTTATAATGAGGCTTCGTCTGCCGTCTGCAAACAAGTACAAGTGCGGCAATTACGGTGATATGTTAGTCCAGACGAGCAGTTGTATCAGAAACCTTAATAATTCGCATCCATTCTACCCACGTCCCTTGCGCAACAATATTAAACATGTCTGTGATTTATCGCAGAAGGTTATTAATAGACTGTTTTCCTCAAATTCCATAATTTAAAGTTACATATTATGTGCAGATTCTTTCGTATCTATTGTTTGTGTAAATATTTTTGTTTACTAATCGGATCATTAAAAATGTATCGAACAATAAACTTCACGATACTAATAAAACATGCCGACGCCTAAGGTTACAATTTGGAAAAAACTGCAGTGAATATGAAAAAAGGGGTTGATAATTTTGACCTCTGTGGCAATGTGAACATTTTGGTTCTCCGTCTGTGTAAACATGATGCATCTTAAATCTATGTATTTCAAAACATTGGCATCTAAGTTAACGTTCTGGCCTATATATTTTTGTCAACAATTTGACCAAAGTATTAAGAATGTCAACATTTTTACTATTATGTCATTTGCCAACATGTTGACCTCTGTCTCTACCTTTACGTTTTGAATTCTTCGTCTATGTCAACATATGTTAACATCGTCATGAATGTTAACATATTGACCTGATGACCTCTACGCTCATCAAAATTTCGACTTTTCCATCTAAATCAACATGTTTACTCTAATTTTTTGTCATAATTTGACCTCTATTGTTTCCAGTGATCACACAAAAAATGCAACAATGGAATCATGTATAAAGATTACACTAAAGTAAACTAATGCTAGACGCTTGCCAATTTAATTTACCTTTCTCCGTAATATAACCTTTAATACTCAAATTAATAGGACATGGAACATCTCTAATCCAGCGTACATTGTTGAAAATAGCTAAATTTAACAAGTTTACAAATCATAGATTCCTGAGAACAGGCGCTTTTTGTTTTATATATTCTTAATTATAAAAAAAACTACTAGATAATTTGTCAGCAGGTTTTAATTTGACATAGATTTTAAATATAAGTATGGTACCCATAAACAAATAAACTCGAATGAAGCAATAAAAATACATAGTATTTACATAGGCGTATTATAATTTCACAATGTTAGATAATTTATCTAAATTATATTTAAAATAGAAGCATGGAGTAGAGTGTATAGAGTAGAGGTATAGAGTAGGTGGGTAACCTTTTACAATAATACTCAAACAACAATAACGTAAGAAAAAATACTCGAAACGTAAACAAGAACTTTCATCAGTTACACGTAAATATTACATTATACCTACCAATAAAATAAATAGTAATTGCAAGAAATATAAGTAAAGTTAGTGTTACTGTATCAGTATGCATGATCCTGCTGTATTCTAGTCTACTGACTGTAGCACTAAAGCCTCGAGGCTGGTAGTGGTCTACACTTCTACAGTCTACAGGTATCGCGGGTAAAAATATAGGTATTGGACAAGTGTAGGTATTATTCCACGACCAATACATGATTTCATTGGTTTCTATTCTCGTCTCCGCCTTTTTGATTCTGATATTGATTTTCCATAACACTCGCATAGAAAGATAATAATGGTTGAATTCTGTGGGGGGTAGAATGGTTTTATTGTTTTGTAGCTAGGGGAATAATAATATATTGAGCTGTAATGGCCGTAATATCGAACGGTTATTAAAATATAATAAGTAATTCAATGGAATACTGAATTTTATACTGGTATTCGAGGGAAAAGCCTTTAATGTTAAATTTTAAACCTTAAATAGTCAGACACGGATATTCTAACCCTAGTATCTTTGTATTATTTTATACAGACCCTCAAGGGGTTGCCTTTGAGGTCAAGCCTACACTTTCCCAAAATAATTCTCGTTGCTTGTTTAACTTGAAGTATTACAATAATTACAGGGATGTCAACAAGGTTCCGTTGAGTAAATATTTAAAGGTGCGTAATTGGTTGACTTGGTGTCAGTTCTTCCTGACCTCACTTCGTCAGAGGTTGCGTAAAGATATTTCCAAATATAATCTCATTTCTACTTATTACAAAATACGAGTATATCATCATCTCATAAAAGTGCCCCAATTTCAGTTTGAACTTTTTGAGTTTAGAGCTGAAGCATTTTTATACCCATTTTAATTTTAAGAAAACTGTCAATTTTTAAGTACCCAGCATGAATCGTTTAGAATAAAGTCGTAATGTGTTACCCCTTCCCCTACCCCTACCTCTACCCCTACTTCTACTCCATCCCTATCCCTACCCCTACCCCTACCCCTACCTAACCACTACCCCTACCCCCACCCCCACACTCACGGTGCGCCCGGACATTTTTATTTATATAACAGGAAATATTATTTTATGTACGATTTATTGTTGTCGTTTATGTGTTTTTTTTTTAATATTTTTGTAGAAATATTTTTGAGTAAGATTATTCATGCATATTTATGCTTTAAGATTGTTGCATAAGTTTTTATTTTATACAGATATATATATTTTGTAACCTTAACTAACCGTAAATTTAGGATAAAGTTTTGAATAACAAGATCCCGTTCGACAAACTACAAAAGCTTAGTTTATCTGGACTTTTTGCATTATGGTATACTCGTATGCTTTGTAAAATGCTTTAAAATAGAAATAAAAAAATTAAAATTAATTTATTTTTTTTAAATCATGGGCGGTTATACTAGACAGTATGTAAGTGACTAATTACCGATATTGTTGACTTAAAACTTATATCGTGTCAATGTTGATAATTTTAAGGCGTTCATGCTAGGATACCCCTACGCTGCACAGAAACCTTTAAAAATCCTTTTAAATTTGAAGTGTGTAATTAGTCTCACGTTAGTTTTTGGACTATATTTTATCCCCGTGATGATCTGATAAACATAAAAACATGTTAAAGATGTGTGTTACAACACCGTTTTTCTTCTCAATTATATTACTGATAAATATTTTTAAAATACGGTTTTACACTATCCTACGATTTAAAAACTTAATTATTTATAATTTTCGATAGCTCATTACATTATATTGTTCTTAAAATCTATGTAAAAGCCCGGCTGGGCATATAATCAAATAAAATGACTGTTGTGCGGCAGCTGATCACAAATTGAACAAAAGTCGTAGTCGTCGCCGCGACTTGTTCAAGATGCCACATGGCAGAACCAATGTTCTAGCACAGCATAGCATGACAGGAGGAATGGTGCTATGCAATTAAATGTCTAAAACAGTAAACAGTAACAAGTAATATAATGGAAAAACTGTATTTTTTTATTAAAAACCTTTGTAACTCTTTTCCACTTATTTATTTTTGACCGCACTGGTTTCACCCTATCACGAGCATCGTCAGACTGGCACAATTAAAACTAAATCTATGGTATATATAGCATCGATCCCATGCTTTCTAATATAGTTTTTTTTATTTATGACTTGAAATTGGTTTTATTCCTGACGGTATTGTTTACTATTATGTTTTTAAATACTACTTTTGGGTAGGTTTATTACCCCCTGGAAGACGGATTACATTTTGTTTGTTTACTGAATCTACGGGTTTTAAAAAATATATATATAAAGTCATTCGTGTCAGCTTTTATGTAAACAGATGGTTATTTCTGTTTTTTTCTGTATTATAGCCGTTTTTGTCTTGTAGTTACATGCAAAACCAATTGGTCAAAAATAAATAAGTGGAGAAGGGTTACAAAGGTTTTTTAATGAAAAAAATAACATTTTAATCTGAATTCCACCATGAATTGACAGTTTAAAATGAAAAATAATATGATGAAGTTAAAAATACCCAAAGTTTCTATATGTTTTAACCCCCATTTCCAAACAATACGAAAAACTTTATTACAATTAAAATATAAAACCGTGAAAATATATAACAATACATTGACAAAAATTAACTTAAGTAGTTTCACATAGTTTATGGTATGTCATTTTTTGTCAAGATAGTCCAGATTGCTATTGACTTTCCTTACGATTTTGAATGAAAAACCTCAAACAAATGATATTTCCGCGACCATGGCCTACTAACATAATACTACGTCGTAACGCCATGGAATTCCTTACAAGTTTTTTGCAACCCCATACCAACTAATCACAGGAAATGGCTTGCAAGCCGTCACGCTCCAGTCCGTATTGTCATATGAGCTCACCAGCTCTACTACAGCACGGAAATACTATCGTATGATAACTTAATTATTTTTTTATAGTCCTGCTTCATTTTTCCATTCTAATTAATTAATACAACTCGGAAATTTACTTAGTTTACTTTCCTGTAATTAAATAAACATGCTATTTCCAGTAAACAAAATTGATTTTAAATATTTAGCTTGTGATAAAAGATACCGTACACTGTTCAACTTAATACCAGTAAATCGTTTCATTGTCAATATTTGTTTTATTATTATAAAGCTCGATAATATATGTTTTTAGATTGTGTCAAATAAATTTTATTTTTAGCGGTGACAACTGTTTCGCCTTCTTAATGATCTGTTTAAAAGGCTCCAACCTATTAAAACAAAGATACCTAGCAAAACTTCTGAACAAAAAAAAGAGAAATTTAAATAATGATTTTTAAAAATAAATATATTATTTTGATTTTCTGACATCAGTGACTGCGTTCAAAAAACACGCCCCTCATTATGCTATGTAATTTTTGAAAATCACACAATTTCTTTGGCGTTCTTTGTTTTGATTTTGAAGTAAACATCATTGCATTTTTATGAAATTTTTCCACGGTTTGGGCGAAACATTCGGATAATTAACCAAAAATATTATTCACATAGTACCTTCCTGTGTACGTACAATGATCATAGTTATTATAGACCTAGCACGAATAGTAAAGTTAATTCCTTAAAAAACTAAATTGGAATTCACCACAATTCGTGGTGGTGTGCGTTGGGCACGCAATATTATTTATTTGTACAAGAGAAAGGACATCAAAATGCCTAAAAATATGACAGGAATAATTGATGACTAAGAATGACAGAGAACTATGTGCATAGAACGTAAAAATATGTTTATCTAACTTAAATCAAATGATGAAACGAACGTTTTATTACATTAACCTCATTCTGAATTACAACCCACCTGATTGACCTGTTTTTGATCGTGACGTAATAAGGTCACCATAATAAAAATGCGTTGTTCTGTTGATATCTCTGTAACATTATGTCGGAAATTTGTTAGAATTTTGGATTTGGATGCACGTCAGTCTTTTCGTTATTGTGTTTGTATTTAATGAAATAAATTGGAAAACGTATAGTTAATCCTCTTACTGGAATAATAGTAATCACATACACAAATAATAACTGAAGCACGCATAATATTTTCTTTTTACATATTCGACAAATCTGGATGTTCTGTTTATTTTTCATTCTTTGACAGTTTATCCCATAAATTTGAACACGTTTATAGTCTGCGACAACAATCCTTTATTTATAAAAAATAATGTTTGTCTGTCTGTTTGTCATCGATTTTCCGGTTTGTTACCGGTTTCGTTGAAAATACCACAGTTTGTTCTTATTAGTGCCGGAAATGTTGAAAATGAGAGAGCATAGTTTGAATGAAATCCAATATATAAAACTGTTGCTATAACGTTTTAAAATTAGTATGAAAAACATTGATCCCACCATGTTGTATTTGAGTTTAGCATATAGATATACCATTCTGGTTAGCCACAGATTACATATTCGAAAGAAGAAGGTTTGTTTGGGCAGAATATTTGATAAAATGGAAAACACAAGTAGGTACCTACTTATGAACTTTATTATTTAGATGCATTTTGAAAAAAATACATGTTTGGAATGAAATAAAATTTCAATGAATGTTTCGTTTTTTGAGATAGTAATGGTCATCACAAGCCATTACTTTCGCCATCAAATTAATTATGGCAGCCAAACGATAAGCAAGAATACACAACTTCATAACTTTATTCCAAAAAAATCCCTAGCTAATTGTTTATTGAATCTGTTTTGATAGCTAGGTTTTCAAAGGTAATATATGTATGGTTTTTAGTTATTTTGACCCTTGATGATATTTCACTGAAAATTCCTCCATACAGTACTGTGATGGCAGAAGGAGATTTTCAGATATTATTCGTAACCTGGAAAAGTTTGACCTTATACAAGTATTTTTATTCCATCAACCTCTGATTTCATTAATTTCTTTCAGATAAATCATCTTTGTTTTCAAGATAAACGATCTTCACTTCATTATATTAATTTAGTATTGCTTTTACGACGTAAATCTTTGAAACAAGCGATGGATATCTTTTATTTTGGTAGAGAACGCCTATCCAAGAAGAAAAATAACTGTATATTTTTCAGCTACTGGAGTTGTTATGACTTGGACTGTTTACACGGATTGTTTGTTATTCACGAGATTCGTTAGATCGGTACCAAAGATTCGTTCCAAAAGTTTGCCAATATTTACTGAGAAATCTTCCAATAAAGGTTACTTGACTGGGAAGGCTCCAACTCAAATAATATCTGACAAGGATAACTTGATAACTTCATACCTCGCATAAACCTTTTGCAAACTTAATTCTTATTCGAACACCCCTGGGGTGTGTTCTTAGCATTATTGATTTTTCACCATGCAAGTACTCCTGACTCATGAAGTATTCGTCATCGTTTATTATAAGGGTAGGTGCTGATGTCATATTTCCCACATTTTTATGGTCTATTGATGTATTCAACAAAGACTATTATAAAAAAAAATATTTTGAAAATTCGCCATCATAGATGGCGTAAATGTCAACTGGTTCATAGATTATCGTTATCACAATTTAAATAATTATAATTGACTTGTTCAAACATGCAGGGGTAAAATAGGAAGGATAAAATGGGATCAAAAGACTTATCCCTCATCCTTATTTCTCCACAACCCTCTTCTTTGACTGTCGATGCACTTGAGCACATAAATAATCAATAATAGTTTAACATAAAACACAGACGATATTCGTCTGCAGCAGGATCACACAATACAAATACCACGTCGGTGGCGAACACAATACGAATATTGCAGCGGGTTGCGGGTGCGAAATTAATGCGTAGTGAACGAAATCACAGCGGACAATGATGCGGGTAAAGTCGATGGAATAGGTTTGGATTACAGTTGGGTAGGTTTTATTAGGATGCATATTATTGTATAAATCAACTATTAGGCTATCCAAGTTGAACCGTAACCGGTGCAACCAAGTAATGCTTTTAAATGTTGAGATGAATTGTTTGTTGGCAGGTGTAAATCCGTAATGTGAACTTAATTTGCAAAATAATTTTCACCTTGTTTAATAAATAATTCTTCAATATTAGAAAAACGTAATTAAAGGAGTGAAAAACTACAAAATCGAATTGTTCTCATACAACTAAATTTCAATGCAAAAATCGATAAATGTGTTATTTTTTTCAAAAGTGACTGAAAAGACATTATTGTATTTTTTTCCATCTACACCCGTGACGCTTTTATTTTGGGTGTGAGAATAATATTTTCTTCGCATTAGGTACAGCAGATTAATAAGTTTAATGAAAACAATGCAATACAATTTATTTTATTTTATTTATTTGACACATGTAGAATGGTTTCATGTAATATGAAAATACACACAAATTTCTTTACAATAGTCACAATATACAATTAAGAATCACAAATAACGACATTAAAAATTTCACTTCACATATTTCGTAACTTCCTTCTAAAATTTCAAAACATTTTCGTCCTCTTTTATATTGGTCGCTATTTCTTGGAAGATCTTCGTGGCTCTCTATAGTAATGAGTTTTGCGGTTTTGTTTTCTTTCGAAAGGGAGTCTTATTTCATTTCTTCTTCTTGTAGAGTGGTTATGTCTGTGTCGATGTTTATTATTTTTCTCGAGAATTCCGAATTTAGTTGGCCGTTAAACATTTTAAAGAGAAAAACTATTACATTTAAGTACACAATTTGCTTAAAAGACAATATGCTCAGATCCCTTGGCATTTTTTAAACTTTGGAATATTTGTTTCGTCTTAAAATTATTCTCATGACCGGTTTTGCAAAACTGTTAGTTTTATAAAATCCTCCTCTTTTGACAATAACAAAATATTGCTACAATAATTAATATCAGGTACAATGATGGCATTATATAAAGTTTTACACGATCCTCCACTGATAATAAAATTAAAGGTTTGACACTCTACTATAATCTGACTGGGTTGGCTAATACAGATGTATTGTATTAAATAAATATCAGAATCCGTTATGTACAACTATTTTGAACTGTAAACATATAAGGCGTTATGTAGAAGCTAAGGAGGGTTGTTATTTTATTTTTATTTATATTCATTTATATTTATGTTAGAAACAAACGGTACATATATAAAATGAGTGGTGTATAAATTACAAGGTTTTAGAAAATTATTACAAGGATCGGTATCAATTACGTGCCTCTATGTAATATCTAGTAAGTGATTATATACATTTTACCAGGCGGGGTTAGTACAATGCTAGGGAATGATAAATGGTAGAGATAAAAAGGCATATGGAAAAGTGTATAATAATTGATTCATTTTCGTTTTTGTGAAAAATCACCTCAAGGACTCTGTAAAAGTATGGTGTGAAGTGTATATATGTATATTTGTGTGTGTGTGTGTCAGAGAGTGTGTATGTGTAACTATGTGTCTGAATAGTGCTATGTACTGGAGAGTTGTGATTGCGCATTGATGTTACGAGTAATATTTTTCTTAAATGACAGTAGGGAGTCAAAAAATATGTTGAGATTTAGGTAGGGACCAAGTTTATTAAATGTTTAAAGTACACGGGAAATTTGTGAATTTGCTTCAGCGTTTGTTTTGTTGTTTAATGTGTAAAATAGGTTGGTGTGGCTAGTATGTTTCGAATGTTATTATTATTTTATGTGCTTATTGTAATAAATTGATCATTTTGATGAAATATCAACGAAAAATAGAATACTTCAAACGCTTATAAAACTTATCATTTGTTAGTTTGGCATTAATATTGGTATTTTAAATACGTTATTAAATTTCTGTTTCTTTGATCTTTTTCGTCCACGTCATGCATAGCACGTGTAATTTTAAAATAAGTATATTATTTACTTCAATATTTCATAAAAATTAAATTTAAAAAATTCGTAATACTGTTTTGCATTTAGTTTCCATACATTATTTAATCCTTCAGCGTGCAATTCCCGGTGAACTGCAAGCGGGCAGGTATTGATTATTCCATGTATTTTTAAATCTTCATCCACTTGATTGATTGGGTCCGTGAAATGTCAGGGGCCATAACATTGTTTTGAAACGCTTTCAGTTTAATTGGATCGAAATATTCCGTCGCAGGAATAAGACTCCACCACTTCCGCCATTTGAAAATAATCGTTTCGATAGAGTCGCTTATGATAAATTGAATTGAGTTGAAATCATTTTTTTCGGATGATGGTTTGCGAGTCATTTCATCACTGAGTAACAAACTTAGTTTGTTTATGATAACACTTTTGATATCACTCTGATGAAGAAAATCTTTTAACATTTTTTCGGAGGTGCTCATTAAGTCTAAATACATTGTTCATCGAGAACATTATTTGATTTACCATTTTCCCATCATTTCCATCCTAAATACTTTTTTTTAAATCTTCTTTTTTTTTCTATTATATAAAAAAGGAAGCCCGGGCGGGCGGTGTTTGTTTGTTTTGTATACATTCTACAGTTTTGTTTCGAGTTTGATGTTTGCACACTTGACTTGAAGGAAATTTCGCACACTTGACGTTCAAAATAAGAGGAAAACTACACATCGTAGAAGAATGTCTCCTCCATCAGTTTCTCTATTGCACATCTGTGTTGAACCAGATGACTCCCGATGCCGTCCTGGCTGAATAACCTCAGAATCCCACTATGACCTCCACCAACTCTCCTCCATCATACGAAGAAGAGGAAGAGAGGAAAACTACTGGGTAGGGGTAGGGGTAGGGGTAACACATCACAACCTCAAAACTTTTTTCCAAACTTCATTTAATACTTAACTAAAAAATATATCACCTACGTATAATGCGCCTTCTCGTGTTGCTGAACATTGAATAAGAACTTATTTACGTCTGAAAGAAAACGTGATGTACGTGGGATATTTTACAATAGTTACCTCGTTTTAAATGGAAAGTTTAATGACATGATTGTCATCGCCCACTGGCAACTCAGTCTCTCACCTTCCCTTTCTTGGCTCTGGCGTCGCGTGTATCGGGATGGTTAAATAATAATATTACCCCTCCCCTATTGAACCCCCTCCCCCATTTCAGAAACCCGTAGAGTAGAAGAACCCGCTTTAAATATCGATGCACCTGATGTACACATTAAAGAAATATTCGTGTTTTTCGGTACCATTTCGTTCTTCTACCATTTACGAGTATATTTTCATCGTTTAGAGCTTTTGTGTACTTGTGAAGGTTGTGAATGAGAGGACAAAGAAAGACCATTTGACACACGTAACAGTGGTGTCTACAGATTTTTAATCAGGGTAGGCAGTAGGAAAAGCAGGCAATTAATACAAAATAAATAATAAATTTAAACAGACTTGGTAAGATTTCTCTAAGAATATCTAAGTTGCTGGTTTTGCTCGATGTTGGTTGGGATCACGTTCCACATCAAAAATCCAAATAATCGCTTAATTTATGCATATTACAGGCCAAATACTGAATACATAAAATTTCCATATTTTTATCGACCGCACAATTGCACGAAAGAAAGCCAACATAATACGACATTTTTTTATTTAGTTAAGATGTACTAATTTATAGAGGTACCAACAGATGGCACTGGTTGCCACACTTGTGATTTATATTGAAAGGTACAGCCTTTTTTGACACTTCCTTTGAACGCGCTATACGAACATTTGTACATTTTTTGTGTAGAATATGATTATTACGATATGTGTATTTTTGAAAATGTAGATTTATTTCTTGTAATAATTACATACATTTTCATATCTTTTATCTGAGTTTGGTAGGGTAGGCCGTGCTTATGTGCCTATATGGAATGCACGACTCGATCGTTGACAGTGTGTAAAGCAACATAAGTGCTTGGTTTAGTACCTACTATAGTTTTTTTTTTTAACTTTAACACAAATCCGAGACCTTTTTATTTCAAATTCAATGAATAACAACGTTATGACATACTTTTTCAAATAACAAATCATAGCAGGAAATAAAACAAGTAGTTTTATTTTGTCTGGGATATAAAATTACTACGATTTTTTTGTGAATACCACACAATAGTCCCACTGCTCGGATCGTGTGTGAATATGGCAGCGCTTTTTAATTAAAGTTATGACGCGCGAGGGGGGTGGAAAGGGCAAATGGAGAGGGTTGGAAAGTGTTTGAATATTCAGATATTACAGTTAGGTACTGAGTATAGCTTTATGAGGATGATACTGCAAGTATATAGTGCTATAGAACTATGTGCAATTACATTGTTTACAAATTGCAGTACACTGATCTTTGAACCCGGCTTTAGAATCGGAGCTTTGCGATTTGACAGAGGTCGTCCCTTTGATATAATATCATATTTGAATCGGCACACTTTTTAAAAGTGATATAAAGCCATTAAAAGTACAAAAAAAAGCAGTCCCGTAAACGTAATCTAAACTAACTTAGTTAATTTATTTTTATTTAAATAATAAATAATAAAATTAATTTAAAATTACTTTGTATTTACTACATTAATATACACATATCAACATGCGTCGAAAGCGACATGTTCTTCATCAGGAATATATAGAATACTAAAAAATAATAATGTCAACTACAGACAAATGATAAACATAGATCACAATAATGTAAGAATAGACACAATTATAAACACAAACAAAAATTGATTAAAGTAGGTAAGTAAACAATCAAAAACGTTAGTAAAAAATTCGTATAAAACATTGAATAACAATTCATTATAATTAATTACGTATCTATTTTAATAAATCTTTGTTCATGTTTTTATTTGGAGATGAAAACTAATAAAACAACGGAATCAACACGTTACAGCCATCAGAACCGTTAAAACCGTTCTAGGCGTTAAACCGCATAGCGCGGGGTTTCGTGCCAAGTTCACCCCGTCACAGAAAACTCCCATAACTAATCACCGTCGAACCTACTTATCCCCTCGTTCCATGCCCCCTACACGCGTGGAGATTTTAAGAACCGTTTAAATACCTCACGGCAAACAAACCCCTTTGAATTATTGCTCGCGTTATTTTGACGAACGTCAGACGACCAGCTAAACTTCGAAGGACGCTATGCGCGACGGGGATTGTTTATAATGGCGAAAATTACGCTAGTTCAAGTTTCTTTGTCAACGTCGAGGCTTTTTGAAGAACTCTTTGTTTATGATAATAAAAAATAAAAAAATTTATAAGGGCTCTATAAAAAAACTGTTTTATTTATGAAGAGGCGCCTGGTACAATATCTCTTTTAAGCTCGGTTCCCAATATATGGCTCGCGATTTCATTGAGGTTCGCGTAAGTGTTGTCTGGGGAGGTTCTACCACGAAACTTTAAATTCGAACAAACTTTTGATTCTTATGGTAATTTATTTTTTAATCGGTTTTATACAAGACATGATGAGTGTCAGTGACTATATTATGACGACATGGAGGTATTGCACGATCGAGTGTATCAAATACTTCGATTTCTTGATCGAGGTCTAGTTGAGTCAGATCATGTCAAGAGTCGGAATGGAGTGGTCGGTATGAGTGAGATAATGTACGAGTGTTAGTGAGTGCCAGCAGCAAGGAGTGTGTACAAAGTTGAAGATTCGATTATATTTCAGGTAAAAACGCGAAATGACATTGACAAGAGCTTTCCTTATACAAAAACTGTGCAACTTATTGGAATACTACTTCGACCACCACATTAGATGCTATGTGTTTTAAAACCTAGAAATACCCTCCGAGCGGCAACTGACCGTTCTTCGAAAATGAGATATGTTAATACGGAAGAGTGAGAGGGACCGCGCTAATATAAATGACGCTTAGGGCGTAAGGGATCGTTTAAAAAATATTTAATAAAACAACAACATATTTAGAACAAGCTGATGTGTACCCGGCCTTGCTCGGAATAACATTTTTTTTAATAAAGTTACGAAGTTATTAATTCTTGCTTGTCGTTTGGGTGCCAAAATTGATTTGACATTCAAACAAAGAAGCAAATAAACGAAGAAACATTTATTTGAAAATTTCATTTCATCCAAAACATTTATTTTTTCAAAAAATATCTAAATAATAAATTTCTTAAGTAGGTACCTACTTGTGTTTTCCATTTTGAAAATATTCTTCTACCATATAAAAAAGCCTTCTTCTTTTGAATGTGTAACCTGTGGATAACCAGAATGGTATATCTATGGGCTAACCTCAATACAACATGGCGGGTTAAATGTCTTTCATACTAATGGTAAAACGTTATAGCAACATTTTTAGATATTGGATTTCATTAAAACTTTCAGGTACTAATGTTGACAAACTGTGCTATTTTCAGCGAAATCGGTTAAATCATTTTAGAGAAAATCGAGGACAGACAGACAGACAGACAAACATTAATTTTTAAATATAGAGAAGAGATGGAACAAATATCTCGACTACTGACTTACCAAGTAGAATTTAAATAACAGAACCACACGGGTTATTTCTATTTTTCGGGGCATTTTTTTCGATTTTTTCTATCGTGAAAATTTTATTTGATTACTTTTTCGATTAGAATTCTTTTAAGTGCACCAAAAAAAATAGGAATTTTAGGAAGAAATCTCTTGTCGATGTTTTTACGTTGCCATTTTAAAAATGCCTTAAAAAGGATAGGGGCTGCATGGGATACGCCACATTCAAATCGTTTCTCGAAAAGGTTGAGAATGCGTGCTTTAGACCTAAGACTCATGCCGTAATACATGTTTTGCGCTTTACAGACATTTTGAAGGCCATTGCCCGTGTACAACAAGCGTCAAGTGATGTTTTTTACGCAAATTTAATGCCAAAGTTGTTTCATTTCAACTCTTTGTTACATTGTTTCGATGTTTTTTGGTCTCAAGTTTTTCCAATTTGCTCGAATTCCAATAGAGCCGGCACGTTTACTTAGCGAATGTAAGTAGAACCGTAGAAATGTAGAAAATGAATACAATAATACCCGTAATGGTAATGGAAGGTTTCTTTGTTATTGAAGAATGAATATAAGCAAGAAAGACACGGTTCACTCGAAATAATATTTTACTTTATAAAATGAACATAATATCTTATTCATATTTTTGATTCAACGTATTCCCGTTTTAACATGAGAGTTGCGGTTGTATAAAGTAAATCGCCAAAAAAGTCTCCGTATTCGGAAGGATAAGAAGATATATTAGTGCAGAATCCCGTAAAACTATATACTTACAATGCCATCATTGTTCCTGATATTAATTACTGTAGCAGTATTTTGTCGAAAGAGGACGATTTAAGAAAACTAACGGTTTTCCAAAACAAACCAATTCGAATAATTTTAAGACGAATATTCCAAAGTCAAAAAAATTCTAATGGATCTAAACATACTGTCTTTTAAGCATATTGTATAATTAAATGCGTTAGTTTTTCACTTTAAAATGTTTAACTCTTGATAAAAATTAATAATGAATAAACATCAACACAGACATAACCACCCTACAAGAAGAAGAAATGATATAAGACTTCCCTTTCGAAAGAAAACAAATAAATATAAATAATTTCAACCACCACATTAAATGCTGTGTGCTTTAAGACTAGCAATACCCTCCGAGCGGCAACTGAACATGCTTCCAAAAGGAGATAAAGAGATGTTAAAATAAAGTTATGAAGTTGTGAATTCTTGCTTACCGTTAGGGTGTCATAATTGATTTGACAGCGAAAGTAACTATCTTTAAACAAAGAAACATTTTTTCAATTTGTTTCAAATATATCTAAATAATTAAGTTCTTCAGTAGGTACCCACTTGTTTTTTCGATTTTGAAAATATTCTACCGAAAAAAATATTCTTATTTTTAATATGTAATTTGTGGCTAACCAGACTAATTTTAAAACGTTATAGCAACTGTTTTACATATTGGATTTAATTAAAACTACTCTCTAAACCTCCCCTGTACAAATAAAAACAAACTGTACTATTTTCAGCGAAACTGGTCCAGTAATTTTCGAGAAAATCGAGGACAGACAGAAAAACATTCATTTTTATATATAGAGAAGACATTAAGAAGATCTTTGTTATTCCTTAATTGTTGTATTCATGTAAGTATGAGAATTAATAAGAGAGACTATGTGTATCTAAAATAACATCATAGACGATTTTTAAAATCTGTATTCTTATTTTTAACATACTCATACATCCACCTACGAAGTAAAAGAAAAAGCTATTTTGACTAGAATTGTTGTCGGAAGGATTAAATAACTAAAACACATTTCTAATAAAATGATTTTTTTTTTATTAAAAAACCTTTGTAACTTTTTTGCACTTATTTATTTTCGACTGGATCGGTCTCATCCTATCACGGGCATCTTCAGACTGGCACAATTAAAACTAAATCTATGGTATATATGTAGCATCGATGTCAGGAGTGAGTCCCATTGCATTCTAATATTGTTTATTTTATTTTGTTTATTTAAAAAACTATTATTATTATTACACTCACTTGAAATTTGTTTTATTACTGACGGTACTGCTTTACTAGTATTATGTTTTTAAAACTACTTTCCGATTGGTTTATTACCCTCTGGAAGACGGATTACATTGTGTTTGTTTACTGAATCTATGGGTTTTAAAAAAATCAGGGGTCAGCTTTTATTTTAACAGATTATTTCTAGTTTTGTTAATTCCCTGTGATTTCCGTCTTGTTTGCCAAAATGAATTTTATAGCAGTTTTTGTAATATAGTTACATGAGCTACAGGTAAACATTTATGTGTATTCTATTTACATGCATATATTTGGTACTATTAATGCATACAAGTAAGGTTACACTATAATGGATATATTAGAGGAGAGTCGGCCTTTTTCTCTAATTGCCTATTTATTACATACGACTATTAATTTCTAACGATTCTAATTTATCTATTTTTTCACATTTCTAATAGCCCTGAATGAAGAGCTGAGTCGTGTCGTTAGGATATTTTTAATGTTGTAATCGGTATATTGCGATCTTTTGTCAGTGCAAAGCATTGCGTCTACTACCTCTTACGTCTTTCCACATAGCAAGACATGCCCAGTTACAGCATACGGTAGAGAGAGGCATATTCTAGGGCGTGGTTTTGCAATAGGAAATCATTAGCAAGTAAGTGTTACTTCAGTATTTTTAGTTCATTACTGGACGTGGCTGCTCCAGTAAAGTAAACCTGGGCTGTGGCACTATTAACATTAAACCTACACCTTGTTGAAGCTACAGGCTGAGGCTTTTATTAATTAATAATCTTATTTTTTTAATTAATATTATCTTTCTTATTTAATTATTTATTTGTAAGGAACGAACAGCTTTTAATACAAATTGATATACAAAGGAAGTTTAACAAAAGGAAAAATTGTAGGTGATTAAACAATCAATTTTTAAGTCCGCCTCAGCACAGGAATCCCTACCGAGGAGGACTTTGTAAATTTTTATTAACTAAATGAAAAAAAATAAATGTAGTGAAACTAAATAAAAAAATAAATATATCTTTGGTGGTTCCAATCAGCCACAATATGTGAAAGTACCATCTACATATGTGTTGAGATATTCTATTCTGTAAAATAATTTGTGTGTGAGGCCTTAATATTTATATTGTTAGTGGTATTACAATTTAATTAAATATTTCATAATCAAGAATTACGCCTCACTTGTAAATTACGTCTTTAAAATGTTATCATTAATATTCTGTAATTAATTAAGGAGAGATTAATGTCATGCTTCAAGAGTTAACTGCCAAAGGAAATCATTTGATTAAAGATAACGTTTTCAAAATCCCTTTGCTTATTTAAGGCTTCCTTAAAAGGAAACAGAGACACTAATTGAATTTTCCTGAAAAACCTTTTCTGATTATCATTTCCATACAAGTGTTTCCTTCCTGAGAATTTTGGAACATCGGATTTTATTATCCCGTAAAGAATAACGAAAATTCAACGGTTATCGGAAACCAATAAGTTCAATAATTCGAGAAAGCTTTCAGATATTTCATAGTAATCAGATTCAAAACACAACGTAGGATAAGATTAAAGGAGAAGTGCTCTATGGCAGGGCTGCACAGACTTTTACGAAGACTTATTTTATTGGATATGTATATTATTGTTCAATATAGTTATGTTACAATATGTATTTTTACATACTTTTATTTGTAAAACATTCAATTTGATTGGTGAGAAACATTATTTTCGCAATATGTGATGACAATTTTGTGATGGAAAAACGTAAAATTGATTCGAGATTTTTATTCTTCATACGGTTTCGTATTTTACACTTATTTATATTCATAACTAGCTGATATGTACCCGGCCATGCTCGTTTTTTTTTTTGAAGTTGTGAATTATAGCTTTTCTTTTGGGTGCCATAATTGATTTGACAGCGATATACTTATCTCTAAACAAAGGAATAAAAAAAACATTAATTTGAAAATTTAATTTGTTCCAAATTTTTTTTTTTTTTAAGATTAAGTAGGTACCTACTTGTGTTTTTAATTTTGAAAATACTCTACCTGAAGAAACCACCTTCTTTTCAATATGTAATCTGTGGCTAACCATAGTGGTATATCTATGGGCTAACCTTAATACAACATGGCGAGTTCAATGTTTTTCATACTCATTTTCAAGTGGGTACCTACTTTTTGAAAAGGTAGGTACTCACTTAAACTACTGAAGAAGTTTATTATTTAGATACATTTAAAAAAAAATGTTGGCATGAAATAAAATTTTCAAAAGATATTTCTTTGTTTCTTTGTTTATACTTACGTTGTCAAATCAATTATGGCACCCAAACGACAAGCAAGAATTCACAGCTTCATAACTTTATTCCAAAAAAATATATAGTCCCGAGCAAGGCCGGGTACACATCAGCTAATATTTAAAAAAGAATAATGAAGATTTTTTCCAGATTACCTAGATATATTTATGGAGTACCTCTTGTTTACCTATAATTTGCTTCTTAACTCTTAGTTCTCAAATCACCACCTCTCAATTGAATAGAAGTCAGACAAATGTAAAGTAAAACCGTTTTTATACGACTCAAACAGATATCTGGGATTGACATCTTTCAGCAGAAAACATGATAAACATGAATCCCAATTGCTCCATTCGCGCAGCTTTATCCGAGCTTGATATGTAGCTACCTACTGCTCACTTCAAAACTCAGCACAGTACTGTACAAAGCTTTTCTGTTGTTCACCTGTCTAGAAATTCTGTTGTGCTGGGAACTTTTTAGGCTAAGGGATGGAGGGGGAATTCAAACTAGGGGAAAGGGTTGGAGGAGGGTAGGGTGGGACACGAGACCCACCTTTCTGTAAAACGCCTGTAATTTATGAACATGAACATAATATTATGTACGTGTGAAGAACTTAAAGGTTTAAAACGTTAATGGAGTAAAGGCAAACTACGCCGTGTTTGTGGTCAGTTCATGCTTTTACACAATGATATATAAATCAATATATGGAAAAAAAATATTTTTGCTTTTTATTATTAGTCATAGATAATAATGGTAATTCTGAATACCAGTAATGGTTTCAATTTTGCAAAGATGTTTTTATGGCATTTGATTAAGGGAATTTTTTTTTCATCTGAAGCCATTAGAATTTTTTTTTAAAACAATTTTTTCTTATCCTTCTAGTGCCATCTCCTATCAGAGGTTGGTATCTCTTTAAGAAAAAAATTACAAAGGTGAGGCATCTTAGCCTACAATCAATTTCCTCTATATTTTCAGTTGGGTAATCAATGGGTATATTATGTGGTTACATAATAAATCAACACACGTATGAATCGGCACACTTGTTAAAAGTGATTTTAAGTCATTAAGAGTATGAAAAAAAAAACAAAAAAACTAGCCCAAAAACCTAATCTCACCTAACCTAATTATCTTTTTTTTTTAAATACTTTATTTCTTAAATATATATGTAGTTATTTTGTGGCGTAATTATTAATATTTCATTTTTAATTATTACTCTTATTTTGAGATTTAAAAACTTCATTTTAATATTTAATCGTTGTAGAAAATAATATTAACATAACCTAAATGAAACAAGAAAACGGAAAAAAATGACAGGAAATAAAAAGATTTCAGTCGCATCTGGGACTCGAACCCACGACATCTGCCTATCCTATCGATAAATTGAACTGGTCTCATTAGCTAAGTTGGTTAAGTGGTTGACCCGGATAAGGATAGACAAATTACAAACAAAGACAAAAATTAACAATAAGTAATGAAAGTAGGTGAGTGATTAATTAAAAAAGCAAAAATTATTGAAAAAATATATATATTATAATGAAATCAAGAAAATATCAAGACATAAAAAATAAAATAATCATAGTTGTAATTATTAAAATTTACATTTATAATAAATATGGGTATTAAAGTGAACACATTTAAGAGATAGATATTTTTAATTATTAATATTATTTAATTGACCACACTTTTCACAATTTCTAAAATTTCAAATTTATCTAATTGTAAAACAGTTGCATTCTTTCAAAAAAAATGATCTCAGTACTTCTCATTAAAGTAAACAAAGTACTTCTCATTAAAGTAGGCAAAGTACTTCTCATTAAAGTAAACAAAGTACGTCTCATTAAAGTAAACAAAGTACTTCTCATTAAAGTAAACAAAGTACTTCTCATTAAAGTAAACAAAGTACTTCTCATTAAAGTAAACAAAGTAATTCTCAGTAAAGTAAACAAAATACTCCTCATTACAGTAAACAAAGTACTTCTCATTAAAGTAAACAAAGTCATTCTCATTAATTTACATACATTATTAATTAGGATATGTTAGATTAGATTTTCAGGTTAGTTTTTTGTTTCTACTTTTAATGACTTTATATCACTTTTATTTTTTAATGTTTTCCACCAAACACCATATTATTATGTTGCCTCTCTTGACGTGATGATATTTCTAATTATATAGCTCTATATCTCCTCTTTTACGTTCTTAGTACCACATGCAAACACCCGTACGATATATATATATATTACAAAAAACATTGTATTCATGTCCAGCTTATTAGATACGCATTACACAACCCGAATTATATAAGCTCTCGATGTAGGCCGACTTTCCGCTCTTACAAAAGTTCGTGGCAAGGACTGTGCGTGTCACTTACTCGTGGCTCTAAACCTAACCTCACCTCCCATAGTCACCAGAAAAAGTAATTATATTATAAAAACAATTTGTTTTACAAATTTGCTTTTTTTTCTCCATTCACGCTGCTCTTATTTGAACACGGAACCAACGAAATTGCCAAGGTATGAGTGTGATAAAATTTCAAGTTAACTTGAGTTAATTTAACTCAATAATAATAATCATTGTCAAATAATTAATAATGAATTAAAATTAACGTACAACTTCTCTACTTCCCTTTCCTAAAAAAATTCCAATAACTTTCATCTTTCAACCCTTTAACTGCGGCTATCACTTGTGTGTGACAGACCAAAACTATTAAGGCTAAACGAAACGTAATACTAGCACACAGATGGCGCTTATTTAAATATCTTATAATAAAACACATTTCTTATTCCGTATGTATATATATATATACGTACCCGCCAACGAACAATTCATCTCAATTTTTAAAATGCGCTCAAAGTGTTTTTTGTTTAAATATTTTGAATAGCGCCATCTGTGAGCGCGTATCGTTTTTCGTTTAGCCACAATTAAAAAACTCAAATCAAAATTTCGCAGAATTTGAAGGTCATATGGTGCTGAACCCGGGTTTAAAATTGAAATATTTTGAAAAACAATAATATACATATTAAAATTATCGGAATCCAGCGGTGTAGTGTTAATTTTTCATCTGATTTGTTTAGCAGCGTATAATATGTTGGTTGGGAGGTTCATTTTTGCTTAAATATGTGATTGCAGCCTGGCCTGAGTGTATTCAGAACTAGTTAGATTTAAACACAGATAAGTGGGGTAGTTAGGGTGGAATACGTATGTTTTTCTCTTGCCACGAAGTTTGTCACAAAGTGAATCACCGCATGTCTTGTTGCGTGCCCCCGGTGTTCCAGTATCTAATGGGAGAGGCTACAATGGCGTTCCCAGGGTTCGTGATCATGCAGATATATTTACGTTTCTCGGTACTCGCTTTAGCCAATTAAAATGGCCCATCCCTTCTAGTTGATATTCCGGCAGGGAGTGGCCGCAGTCTGAGCTCGGCTATGACAAGACATTCCAAATTACGTAGAAAAGTATTATAATATAATAACGTGTTCGTGAGATCAATTTAGTTATTTTATGGAACAAATATGTTTTCAAAGTCGTCACCGTAATAATTTGTGATTAAAAAAAAAACACAAATTGCTGTGTCTGATAGAGATACTTTTTTGATGTTATAAAATTAAGTTTCATATCATAAAAGTAATTTTGGTGTTTTCACGAAATTTTAGGTACCTTCATTGTGTATTGGAAGTAAGGTCATTCTTGTGATATTTTGGAGAAACAGATTATTGATATCATGCCATTTTCTTTCAAATTGGTATAGATCACACTTCTATGGATTATAATATGTTCTCTGTCAGCAGAAATAACACTCTCCACTTGAATGAATCTTCACTGACCAAAACACGTGTCAAAATCTGAAGGAAGTCATTTCTACCACAGAATGGATAGATAGCTCAAGATTGTTCAACACCTTAGATGCTTTAAACGATGCATCGAACGCCGAAACAGCTGTCACAATAATAAAAACTGAAATGCTTGCAGAATTTCATAATAATATTATTAAATATGATTTTTATTACACATTTCTAAAAAAACCGATATACAAAAAAATACATCTTGATTTTTGGACGAAATGAGTATTCGAGGTCTTGCAGATAACTGGTTTAACTTTACAATAAAACTGGGGGAAATCCCTTTATTTTCCATAATATTAAATACATCTTCAAATAGTACACAACTGCTGACCCTGTATAAATCGCCAGTGCGCCCCACTGTAGAATTTGGCAGCCATCTCTGGTCGGGAGCCCTAAAATATTTGAAAAAAACCCTTGACTATCTTGACAAACGGATCGCAATCTTTAGAGCACAGACATCAGGTGGGAATGCTGTTTTCTCCCTCCTACAACATGGGTCTCTTCAAGACCCAAGTTCACTCCTTCCTATCCTCTAAAATATCCTCCACACCGCGTCACCAAAGATGATATAGGACTTGAGGAAAATTATTTCCCTCACAGCCTCCTGTGTGGAGTTACTGTAAAACAAATAGAAATATGCCGTTGGTCGTTAGGTACAGACATCAGACAGGCTAGCTTTCCTCATATCCCTTTATTATCGCGTTGTAGTCTTGGGAGATGAATGTGACGTCACCCAGAGTGAGGGGGAGGGGGGTGATAAGTTGTGTCAGATGTGGGCGTCTGCTAACGATCGAACAAGCAAAATTTAATCACACGAAATAATGTTCTTTTTAAAGACCTCTGATGTCACCAAGTTTCTTTTTGATAAACTAGTTATAATGGATTTAGTTACAGGAGCGTTACCAGACTTAAAATAATTGTAAAATATGAAATAAACATTATGATTTTCTGCTTTATATGAAATAATTATTTGATAGCTTTAGCTGTAGGGAGCTTATTACGACAACATCCAGACTAGCTGCACCCATTTACGAAACGAAATCCAAATCTTCATGATACGAAATACATGTCATGCAACGTAATAAAATAAAATTTCATAGGCCATTACGCTACGGCAAACAATAAATAATTCGTTATCCATTTCTATGTTTAATGCACATAATCATATTTCAAATTAATGTGATTAGATAAATAAATGTAAATCTTTTTTTAATGATAATATAATATTATCGGAAGAAGGAAAGACTTGGGGGTGTGACATTATATGATAAATGGAAAAGACACTACGTAAAGTTGTCTTCCTCTTTTCTGCTTTTATCTCATACTGCCATATCATTATTTTTACCCATATAATATATAATATTTTATAATAACAGTGTTCATTTATTTGAAACACACATTATTTAACAACGAAATGTAAAAAAATCTTTGCCCAACTGGGAACTAATCCCGTTTTAGGACAGTCAAATTGATACGTTTAGTTCATATTAATTGCCATTATACAAAAATAGGAGGGGAAAAAGCTAATATTGACATAATATGGTAATATAATATATCTTTAAAAAAGTATAATAATCAAGTATAAAGAGATGTGAAGAATAGTACAGAAAAAAAATCAATTGTGGGTAATAGATAATTTTAGTATAGTATAATAATTAATATAGAATAATAGTTAAATTCAAAGAGATAAGATAGAGTAATCGCTTACGTATACTAGATAATTTGACAGTATAATAGTTGAGTATTTATGAAGGGAGAGAAAAACAAATATTAAAGAATAAACAATCATCTATACGTGTTTGATAGGTACTGGTTGGTGCTATGAGGAAAAAAATTGAGTATTAAAAAAAAGATAATATTATCGAGTAATATTAATAAGATTGAGTTACGAATCACTCAGCTTTATGAGCCGAAGACGAAACTCAGGGATGCAGTCCGAAGAGGATGCAGAAAATAGTTAAAAAAATATTAAATTTATTTTATTTAGTAAATACAAAAAGTAACTTCAGTAAATTGTTTATAACCAAATATACATATATATTTGGTAGTGTTTGGGCATAACCTGATAACTGTATCATTAGTTATTTTCTTTTAAGTGTAAAAATACGGTTACTTATGTTCATATTTTCGATTGGTAAAATCATGACATCTGTATTTAATTTTAAAACACCTTGAGCACCATGATCACGTTATAAAATATGAAAAATTATAACGGTTAGTTGAATCAAAAGATCATAAAATATGAAGATACTGTTTCACACTTATCAGATTATGCGTAAACACCACCGAATACATATATATGTTTTCATATGAAACGGTAACTTGGTGATGTGACATTATAATTTATAAAATAAAACAATAACTTTGTTTTACATCACTTTTATTTATACTTTAGCCGACCGGGTTTCGCTACTACCGTAGCTTCTTCAGGGCAGTATACAACTAAACTATGAACTAAGATGCACATGTGTTATGGATTGATACAAACAGGTTAGTGAAGGGCCAAGGGTGGGAGATCAGCAGGTACCTGCTGACCGGGAAGGGAATGTACTTTGTTTATTGGGAATAATTTAAAGATTGGACTTTTATTTAGATTTATTTGATTATTTATGAGTCTACTATTAGTGTTTTTTGCTTTCCTTATTTCTAATGCTTCTAAGTTATCTAATCGAATGCCGGTTAAATTTTTATGCAGTAAACTAGTGCCTGTATTTTTATCGAATGTGTGGTCTGTTTCTTAGAGATGGGTAGCAAATTCGGAGAAACCATTATTATTTAGACATCTTAAGTGTTCTTTTACACGGATATTAACATTACGCGACGTTTTGCCTACATAGAACGCCGGGCAATTGAAGTGAATAAATGCCTGAGTGGCCTAAACTGTCTTCTTTATCTTTTCCATATATGTGTCTGTATTTATTTATAAATAGTTGATGTACAAGCACGAGCAAAGCGAAACTTGGTCGACTGTCGTTGTATTAATTCATTAAAGTGGTGTATTACAAGGCGTGATTTCCATTTAATTCGAATACAATAGTTTTTTTTTCAACAATCGTGTTGTCTGTAAACCTATGTATATTTAGAAATAAAATCAAACAAAAAATTTGATAAATTAATTAAAAAATATACTTTGTTTACACCACTTTATAAATATACTTAAATATCTACGTTTTTCTAAAGCGATGCTTTCATCAACAGGAATATATTAATTTATTAATAATGACGCCACAAAGTGAATACCAATCTTTTGAAAGAAGAAATTATAAAAATTTGATAGTGTGAAAGATTGTTAAAAATAAAATGTAAGTTGTGTTCGTATTTTAGAAGGGTTGTCCCAAGTGTTGAATAACTCTGAACTTCTGATTCTTATCGTAATATTTGGATTATGTTTAACTGCTACCGAATAGTCGAACAATAGACCATTCCATCAAATTCAATCTTACTAAACGACATTATTTTGATTTCGAGTATTTGACCCGGCTTCGCAAGTAGCAAAGCTGGGTATAATCTCACTGATATCTAAGCGCACATTTAGACGAGTCTCCGGTAAATTATTTATAGCGAACTGCGCACAAAAGGGCTCAGCTGTGAATGTTTTATCACTCCCGTACTAAAGTTGGGATTACTTGAGAGATTTTCGCCAACAAGAATACGACTAGAAGCCGTCTTTTGATATTTACAAATCGGTTATCACTTTACTCATCGCGAAATACCAGTAAGGCTGAAACTGAATATTACATTGAATGAATAATTCCTACATACTCGTATTTAGTGAGTAGTAAAAAATATTTAAATGTTTTATTCAAAATAAATGTTTACAACAACTAGTAGCCTTAAGTCCAGCACGCACGACGAACTTAGTCATTAACAACGAACCAATATAACACGCTTCTCAATATACATACTTAGGAACTTAGATTAACGACAAATGAGATCAAGAAGTAAGGGTTTACACAGAGATGGAGCACCTTCATTAAACTGAAGAAAGCTTTCTGGCATAGTGAGCTAAATCCAATTGGAACCATAAATGTTCGTTTTTATGTTTTCTTTATTCTTTTTTAAGGCGTGAAAACCTAGACACTTAGCCACGCATTGACACGAAACATTAAAATTTGTACCCTGGATAGAAAGGGCGTTAAAATTGCCAAATATATATATATATATATATCATCGCAGGAAAGTAATATTGCTGCAATAGCAAAGGCCATTTAACAAAATGCAGGATTATATATCAATTAAAAACGTAATATTGACAAAATGAAGAGTTTCCCCAACGTTGTGCAGTTCCCATTTTTCACTGTAGAGTCATGGAACCCAGATAAATAGACACAGAAAAAAAAACCAGTGGAATGATGTATAATAAATCCAATATTTTGAGCAACTGATAAAAAAGCGACGAAGATGAAAAAAAAACAAAGGAAAATTTACCGAATATAAGGGACAGGAAGACGCCGCACTTTATGGGTTCCGTGATTTATAGGGGTGCAGTTCTACTGGAAAATTCAAGACTACAGTCAGCGGAAGAATATAGACCTGATAAAAACCAACCTCCGGTTGAGAAGAAACTGAAATATATTCGAATGTAGTAGAATTATTGTCCGGTTATTTTGGGAACGGAAAAACATTCTCAGTCAAGGTGATATGCATAGATTGTTAAAAAAAATGGGTTAGGTATTTTCTTAGTAGATTTTCCTCTATCCACTTTTAAAACTTGGGAGTTGGTTTGACAGGTAGATTATTTGCGAGAAAATACGATAAACCGAAAACTTATCGAGGGAAAACCAGTATGGAAAAAAAGATATTTGAGAAAATTTGGAATTTAAAGAAATGCGTTGTGAAGATGATGTAATGCGTGTAGGTACCCAATTCAGTGAAATATCTACCTGTACGAATCTGTTATTTTAATCATATTACAAAAATCAGGCGAAAATATTTAAAGAATCTTAGATATTTTCTTATCTCTAATGGTGAAATAGCTGGATGGGATGATTTAGATTCACGCGAAATAAGTAAAAGTTGCAATAATAATATAACTAACAATAATATTAAATTTATATAGCGCAGTTTTGTGAAGGTTCACCTCAAGTGCGCTTTACACTAACTAACCTAACCTAATATAATTGTAAAATAACAAATATACTATTCATATGCAAATTAAATCTATAGACTTAAAATATTAATGAGCAGCAGACTTACTTATGGTATATGCACAATTTAGAATACTATATAACAATTTAAAATAAACTAGGGGTAGAAATAATCAAATATAAAGTAACAAATATCAAAAGAGCAAGAAAATCTACACAAAATAACCTAACCTAATACAATTAGAAAATAACATATATATAACATGCATGCGAATTAAAACCACAATTTAAAATATTCACTAGTAGCAGACTTAGATGAACATTTTAGATATTATAATATAAAAATTTAGAAGCTAAGGGTGTAAATAATCAAATATAAATTAAGTACAAATAACAACAGAGCAAGATAATATTATATGACATTATGTACATGATTTTTTTCTGCATACCAAGGGCATTGAAACCGCAACTAAATGAGGATCAAAAAATGCCTGAAATTATATTTCTATGTACATCAAATGTAAAAAAGTTAATCTCCCTGCGGCCGATACTACTTGAATTTCAGACCTTTATTTAAGATCAATTAACGATTCGACCCGGTTCCTCCCATAGATGAAAAAATATGAATGATAATTCCTTGGGGTTAACGGGCAGCATCCAAAAATAAACACTTTGCAGGTTGTTTCAACTCAGGAAATATAATGATTTATTTGTCAATTTCATATTAGGAAAATTCATAACGTTTCAAAATACAATCTTCAAATTGCAATTTTTCAAAATCTATATGAAATACGTAGTGGAATTTTAGGTAGATCATTCAAAATTTGATTTCAACAGTTTTCAAATTGCTTTTATTTTCAGATATTTTGGGGTGTATTTCAACGAATTTAAAGATTACCGTTTAAGAATTTTCATCCTTTGAAACCGTGTACATTTTTATAACTACCCGTATAGAATGTACAAATAAACTGTTTGTGGTATTACTAGAGTTAGTAAACTGCAAAGTGATATTTAGGTCCATTTTTATGTGTTAGCCAGTCGTCCATTCTGAATTTTCACACGCTTGCAGGATACAAAACTCTTCAAACACGGCAAGCGCTGCAATAGCGTGCACTTGTTTCTGCTGGTAGCATGTTCCCCTGTAATGCTTCTACGAGACTATTAAGGAATACAATAGATATTTTGAAACGGAATATGGTATTATTATTAGTAAACCATCATGCTCCAATATGTTATTTAACACTTTCCAGACTGAATGCAGTGAAAATGTGAGCTCTGGTAATTGGTCGCATTTTTGGTAAAATAATGCAACACTAACTAAAGACAAAACACCTTTATTCACGGCGCTTCACACATTTTTAACATTTCATACAGTGAGTTCGACTTATTCAACTAAATAAATTATATTCACACAATACATATTACTCTACACAGACTGGATCCATTCCCTTCCCCTCACTACTATCATCCTAACCCTATAAGTTAACCTTGTAACTTTACTTTTTAAGTATTTATTTAAATATTTATATTTAAATGACAAAGAATTTTAGATCACATGATTCGTAGCTGTTTAAATATTTTACCCGCTGAAATAATAAAACTGTATTAAAACTAAACCGTTAATAAATATATTGAAAACTTGGCTAGCTGAAAGAAGTCATTTGTATTAGATAATAAGGAAATATTATTTTATGAATGATTTATCGTTGTTTGTGTTTAAAAAAATTTTTTAATACATTTTTTGTAGAAGTATTTTTGAGTAAGATTCTTTAGAAATATTTACGTTATTAGTTTGTTACTTATTTTTTTTAATGTTTTTATTATTATATTTATTTTGTAACCTTAACTGTAAATTTTGAGTTTTGAATAACAAGCTCCCGTTAGACAAAAAAAAACAAAAAAGTAGTTTATTGGGACTTTTTTGCATTGTGTTTTTTTTTTGTAAAATTTAAATTTAAAAAAAAACATTAAAAAACCTATTATTAGTTAATTTTTTGCATATGTAATAAATTACAATACATAATAAATATTGTAGACTGTTTGTTTTCCAAATAAAATAAAAACCATATATCGTATTAGGAATCTAGAAACCGGAAACGAATTATAAGAAATTGACGTTTTGATTGTTTCGATAGCAAAGAAAGAAGCGCCAGAAGAACACTCCATTTTATTTTTTATATTTTATTAGTGACTACATAAATCAACACGTGAAAATATAAAGCACGGAGCTGGCGTAAGATTTTCTACAGAATATCAGATTAACATACAAATTGATAAAACTGTTCGTTTCTTCTATTGTTTTTTCTTTGTGTTCCTCATTGGGGGGTCCTTTGCTGAAGTGGACTAAATTGATTTAATTTGGTGTCACTTAATTTGGTGCGTCTTCTATGTCGTTTTTAGCGCCATTTTTAAGGTTATTTCATTGACCTCTTTCAGCCAGACCTTAATTATTGACTTGTACTCGTTAAACTTTTCTATTAGTTTTATATCTGGGGAAGGATGGAGTTTTGTTCTAAAATATATACTCGTACATAGTTTCTTTGTCCGAATGTGGTTTGTATAACATGAAATGTTTTTTGATGCCATTTTGATTCGATCTAGTGTCACGGATATGTGGTGTAGGAGGGGTTACGTATTTTTGAATAGTTTAAATAGTATATTTTTGGCATAAATTTGGTACCTTAAAACTTTTGAAAATTTCTATCGAAGGCGTTCTTATGCCTGCTTTAAATATGATTCCTTTTTAATTGAATTCAGATTATGTATGTACTTAGATGTCGAAGATCCCCATCCCATAATTCCATATTCGATTTAATTCCATGTTATAATTCAACATTGATACGCAAGTGGAAGGTAGAAAAAGTCGGGGATGCCAAAGTCGGTTGATTTTAAGAGGATCGGCTGCGCGGCCCTTTTTATACAAAACTTAATTTTGGATTTGAGGCCAAAATACTCACCTAAACCTAATGAGCTTTTTTCACTAAAAAGTATTGTAAATACGGATTAGAAGTATTGTACGGATTAGAAGTATTTTATTTATTTTTGTTTTTTAAAGGAATTGATTTTTCATGATTTTAGAGGCACCTTTAACAATTATTTGGGGGCTAACGTTGATTTAAAAAAAAGTTTTACGTAGTCTGCTTTGAAAATATAATGAAATATAAGATTAAAAATAAAAATAAAATATTAAAATTGGCGTTATTGTGGACATTAAATTAAATTAAAAACGACCAATTTGCGTTAAAACACAAATAAGCTGTACATAATTTAAAATATCGACCCGAAAAAACTTTATTTTTAAATGTTTTGTTTTTATATTTTTATTTACATAATCATATTTACATAGCAAATGTGATAATTTTTTAAAGTTGCCTCTAATATTAAAAAAAAAATCATGGCCTGTACTTCATATTTTAAAAGAAAAATAAATAAAATACTTTTCATTAATTGATAAACTAAAGTTTTTAAGACAAGATTTTTGTGCATAGCGCAAAAGGGTAACAATTATTTTTATAAACAATAATTATTAGCCTGAAACACCATCCAATTGAAAAAACTTCCGAGAAAAGATAAATGTCGCCGACAGGACATTTATCTTTTCTCGGAAGGTTTTTTTTTTTTCAATTTGGATGAGTGTTTCAGGCTAATAATTATTGTTTATAAAAATAAAATACTTTTCTTTCATACCAGATATTCACTAAACCTTTAATTAAAAAAAAATATATAACTCACTTTGGATCGGTATTTTGGCCTCAAATCTAAAATTAAATTATGTATGAAACAGGCAGCGCAGCCGTTCCTCCTAAGAGTCGAAATACAGTCAATAGAAGAAATAGTACATATTATATGCCAGTACAGAGTTGTATGGCGTTTCATCCCCAGCAAATTGGGGCTTTTTTAATTATTTTATTGCCACAATGTGTATCTCTATGAAAACGTATTATAAAAAGTATATCGACTATTATTACTGTAGATGAGTTACCATCATCAATAATGGATGTTCGTCATATTTGCAGGCCACTATACAATAATATAATGATAATTTAAGGGATATTGTTCTGAAATAATACAATTGCATTAAATGTATAAATTAACTACTGAAAACTGTAATTTAGTTTTGTTGTGTGCCGCGGGCGGCGGGTGGCGTGTTTCACTTTTGTTTATTGTATGCAAATTTCCGTCCTACTTATTTTCAGAATATTTTCATTTTCAGCGGTTCAATAAACCCATCATGGGCGAATAACATTATAATCGTTAACGTAATCGAAAATACTCGCACAAAATAATACAGCTATCTTTGATACTTTATTATCCGACGATATGCATGTAACTTCAATAGAAATGACAGAAAACATAACTGTTTTTTTTTAACTTTCATTATTTGTTTCACCACCTGTATACGTAGTAGTTGGGAATCTATGCATTGAATCTGTACGCTGTGAATCTGATTATTAACATACAAAAATGAGGTTTTGATTTCAACGATTCATGAACATTTTATTTATTTATTTAACTTAAAATAGAACACATGTACGGTTCTTATATGAACATAATATCTACACAAACATTTTTACAATTTAAGTCACAATATGCAATTAAGAATTGCAAATCAAATTTCAAAACATTTTCCTCTGCTTTTATATTGGCCGGTATTTTTTTGGAAGATCTTTATCGGTCTGTATAGCAAAGTAAAGTATAAGTTTTGCGAAGTTTTATTTCATTTATTCTTCCTGTCAAGTGGTTATGTCTGTGTTGATGTTTATTAATTTTTCTGAAGAATTTAATATTTTTTGGCCTTAAACATTTTAAAGAGAAAAACTATTACATTTAAATATATAATTTGCTTAAAAGACAATATGTTTAGATCCCTTATCATGTTTAGCCTCTAATCTACCAAGTTCAGACCACTTGCTAAAACACAGCATCATGCAACAGCTAGTCAGAGTTTCTTTAAACGCCATGGTTATAAGATTTTTGCTTTATTCTAAATGTGTCTTGTTTTATTGAATATTTTTTACGCCCTAAGCTATATTAATATTAGCGCTCCCTTTCTTCTCCATATTAACATATATCTCCTTTTCAAATAATATTTAGTTGCCGCTCAGGGGGTACTTTAAATTATTTTTTATTTGCCTGTCTCAGTGTATCTCCAGTCAGACTGGGACACTAAAAAAATGCAAATAAATTTTGTATAGATGTACTAATAAAAAATAAAGTAAATAAAGTACTCTTATTTTGATATAAAAAAAATAAAAAAACAAATATTTTAAGAATTAATAGCAAAATACCTTGGAACGCAGTATCAAAAGCGCGACAACGGGTCTTCTGCAAGTACCCTCCACTCGTACTGTATTCAGACAAAGATCGCATACTTTACTTAGTCTCTTCATATACAATAGATTACACCCCCCAACTAAAAACGCCCTGTACACGAATTTTATTCAATTCTAGATTTAGAAAAAGAACCGTTTAATAAGTGATCTCTCGGCAGCTGAAATAATCGTGTCTATCATGGCGTAGATTTGATCTAGTTTCTTAGTAAATTTATTTAAAAAAAATTATTTCTACGATGTTTAATTTTTTCTGAATTGTGTTGGGCTGTAATGAGTATGTTTATTTTTAATTTTACTACGTAAATCAATGTTTTTTTTTTTAAGTACAGGTATCTTTAAATTATTTATTGTGTACTACGCATATGTTATTATTTTCACAAAATAGATTATTTTATTTTATATTTCAACAACTTTATCAATTAATTTCATTAATATAACATTGTTTGTGATAATTACTGATGTCAAAAATATAATGTAAACGATATCAAAATGTTAATGTAAATAAACTATCTATTAGATGGGTAATTAACTACCCCATGATACTATTAAAAAGATTAAGGGTTATATTATAAATTGTAATAATAATTTTTATGCGAACAACAGTGATGATTAACAGTATTTGTGGGTCATTAATCTAATGAATTCGCTTTTTGATTGCATATAACAAGAAATGTTTCTGAGACTGTATAATAATATCGCATAAATACGGGTTTATTAAGGTCGTTATATTTGATGGTTATCATTAAAATACTTAATTAAAGCTCAGCACACAAAGTTTATAATCACTAAAGCTCCACATCTCAAACAATAACCGAGCATCTCGAGTGATTTGATTTCAAAAATAAAGTTTTCTAATTTCTTCAAATGCTTTGTAATTTTGTGGCATCATTATTAATTATATAAATTGAAAATACACTTTGTATATACCACTTTACTTAAAATATATAAATATTTCGACATGTTTCGATAGCAATGCTATCATCTTCAGGAATAAATAATACATATGTATTCATTTATTCCTGAAGATGATAGCATTGCTATCGAAACATGTCGAAATATTTATATATTTTAAGTAAAGTGGTATATACAAAGTGTATTTTCAATTTATATAATAAAGTTTTCTATTCATTCGATATCAACAAAGCCAGTCAGGTGGAATAGATTCAATTGTACAATAGAAATTATAATTAGTTCTAATTCGATATAATTGATTCTAATTCTTTAGCTCCAAAATGAATATAAAAGGTATGATATTGTAATGTTTGGTATACGGCACAAGTTAATTATTTAATCGCGAAATAAAATTGACTTTGAGGGAAGCACTAATTTAATCCAAGATAATTATTGTTACATTAAACGACTCTTAAATAATTTCGGTAATTTTTTCCAGTTGGGACAAAAATAAATAAAAAATATTTGCACATGGGGAAATAAAGGAATAGGTTCTAGGTTCTTAGTTTGGGTTTTTTATGAGTCCCCAATGGAAAACTAGAGGAAGAAAGGAAAAATGTATGAGGAGTGGGCAGGAATCTGAGGTCAGTATGTCCAGAAGTGAGGGACGTATGAATCCATCCCCCCCACTGCAGTGAAAGGCGATAGATCAATAGGTCTCCTTTAACCGCCCTCTCCCGATCCGGCCCGCCACGCAGTTGGTGGGTAGACATATTCGCCGCCAAAACCTAAACAAAGCTCACCTCATGACCCCAGGTACCCCTGCTAAGTCATCAAACGTATTGAACCACTTGGGGTGACCTATGGCGGAGGTGTTATCCAATGAATGGGTTCCTGGGGCGGGGGTACCCATTCCCGCCTCCCGAATAATAATAATTGTTATTCAATTGTCAAAACCTAGACTAACCTAACCTAACTCATATAATTTTGTTTTTGATCAGAATTCATTTTTAAAGAGACACAAATTTAAAAAAAAAAACAAAAGTTCAGACCTTGGTGAAATGAGATAAAGTCGACATCCGGTATGAGTATCAAATTCTATTCACCTGATTGTTACTTTAGCGCCCCACCCATGGGGCTATCGACCACCTCAACACGTACACATTTAATTTGTGACAGGGGAAATGGTAAATTGGAGTTGTTGTTGTTATTTTAAATGGAAACTTCAGAAGATTTAATGAATTGAAAAGATTCGTGTTTACCTACAAAATTGCTCCGGAAAATAAATCAAAATAACAATATAAAGAGTTCTATCCACGGAATCATGCTCCTTGTTGTAGGCAATTTCGATAGCATCTTGATTGTGAAAACGGATATTGTCGCGTAATGGTACACTATTTTGATCTATTTAGAACTTCACGTGAACTATATGAATAGTTTATATTACCTGTGTAAAGTAAAGTGGATTCGGTGTTCAGTTAAGCGTTGCAGTTGATTGATTGGGGCGGGGGATGCATATCTATTAGATAATGGCTAATATAGGGGCGGGCAATTGTGTGAGCTTTTAGTTAAATTGCATTGGTAGGGATGGGGGATGAATTCACGCCTATTCATGCCACATTATTTAAAGTTACACGTAAATATAAAACAAAAACTTATTTGATGGTTGTAAAACACTTTTTTCTGAAGAAAAACGGTTAAAAAAAGTAGGTCACTTTGAGCATTTATTACTGCATAAAAGCTCAAACCTTGTTCTTAGCGTGAAAAAATATGTTAATATATTTTTAAAAAGCCTCGTCGTCGATTCTGTTGAAGTAGTTTAAGCGATACTAAAGTGGTTCACATGTTTATAATTTATAATCATCGTAAAATTATCTCGATGATATCAGAATTTATGTTTGTGTGATATTTAAAGAAGTAAAAACTCTCAAGCCGACCTCGGGTTTTGACAGGAAATTAGTTAAACCATGCCAAATACAGGAATAACAGGTTCAAACCTCTGCTGATTTAGTTCATCATTGAACAGGCAACATTTTCCGCTTATAATGATGGAGGTAGGGGGGGGATTCAAATAATGTCATTTTATTCGGAACCCAAGAATGCTAAATTTTCTTTTTTTTTAAATTAAACAAAGGAAAAGAGAATATTTATTTATTTATTTCTAGAAACAAACAGCTTTTAATACAGATTTATATAAAAGGACGTTTAACAAAAGTTAAGCCAACAAAATTTCAGTGGTGTTTTGTTAGAAAAAAAAACAAAATAAGAAAGAAGGGGGAGAGGAAGAGGAAGATAGGATCGGGACAGGAGATGCTATCTGAATATTAAATATATCACGTTAGTTATCAATAAATATTGGGGTAGGAAACAACTCAAGTAGAAGACATTGGTAAGGTAAGGTATTTATTTTCCATTAATTTTCCTATCTTGAATATTTATTTGACAGAGGATTTTACTTCCACCCCTCGTGACTTGCAAGTGGATGGAGGGTAGTAAGCAGCAGCATTCAATGGCAATTAAGCAATTCATAATGCAATCATATTCGACTTCCGGCAAAGCCTAATGGCAGCTGTAGGGATGATTGATTTTCGGATTCAATCGATTAGTGCCTACCTTTTCAATCACTCATCACTTACATTTAAATAAACAACATTTAACCGCACTACGCAGTTACTTAAAAGCGGAAAACCAATTTATTCTATGATATTATATTCATATTACAAGGTTTCATTACTACCTTAAACTGGCATTGTGAACTTCAGTTTTTTTTAATTAAAACACTATTAATAAATCAATTAAAAAGTACTTTGTAATCACCACTTTAAATTTGAAATTTTCGAAATTTGAAAAAGTGTTCATAGTCAATTAAATATAATTAATAATTTTAAAAAAATTAAGTGGCTATCTCTTGAATTTATTTTCATATTATTATTAAAAATAAAAATAATTTCTTTTTTAATTTCTAATATAAATTTGTTATTCAATGTTGCCTAATATTTTTTATTAACATTTTTGATTAATTATTACCTACCTTAAGGGGGAGAGGGACGTCGGAGAGTTATTATTTATTAATTCAAAATAATGATAGTATTATTACGCAATACGATAAACATAATGTTTTTAAATAGAAAAAATATTTATTAAATATTTAAAAAATTTACATAGGCTTAGCATTTTTCAAAATCTAATTAGAAATATTACTTTTTTTCTGACCGTTCCATTGTATAAGTGGAGAAAAGTATGTTTAATCATTTATCGGTGCGTTTTTGTAAATAAACGTAACCAATGATTTGTAATCCGCATTACAAAAAAAAACTGTTTTTTTAAGAATATTTCTTATTAGATTTTGAAAAATGCTAAGCCTATGTAAATTTTAAAAATATTTAATAAGTATTTCTCTATTTAAAAACATTATGTTTATCGTATTGCGTAATAATACTATCATTATTTTGAATTAATAAATAATAACTCTCCGACGTCCCTCTCCCCGTTAATCAATTTATGTTTATGTTTATAATTTGCCTATCCTTACATTATTGTGTTCTATTTTTATCATTTTTACATACTTAGTATTATTATTTTTTATTATTCTGTGTATTCCTGATGAGGAAAGCTTCGCTTTCGAAACATGTTGATATGTATATATTAATAAAGTGGTGGTTACAAGTTATTTTTTTAATTAATTTATTAATAATAACGCTACAAAGTGAATACCAATCTTTTGAATAAATTATAAAATGCAATTTAGCAAAAGCTCCAAACATTATGAAATACGCCCTCGGGGTGTTCTAATCACTAAACGGCGGCATTTCAAATTACGAGATTTGAATTGCACAGAGTTAGAATTAAATTATATACCGTCTTATCTTATATGTTGAAAATAAATAAATATTTCAAAGCTCCATTAGTCGTGATGGAATGAACTTTGACTACTTGCATCGAGTAGCTTAATTCACTCAAAATATTCAACGGAAAAGCTAAGTAAATTTTATGATGACCGACCTAACCACTCACGAGTTGTTGCCTCTTCATAAAAAAAAAATTGTAAGCTTTATAGTTACGATTTGCAAGATTTTTTTAGATGCTCTTTTGAAAATATAATATTACATTGTATTCATTAAACATTGTATGTATTAATAATAAAAAAGTCAAACGCTTAACGAATTAATAATATTCCACAAAATATAATGTTTAATTATTTGTATCATCGATCACTGAATGTACCTATGAATATTATTTAAATTCCTCCCTTTATATGTGAACATCTGATGTTTTTCCTTTTAGTTTGGTGTTGAAGTATTAAACGGTCAGCACCCAACAATGCACACTTTGGTATTTTGCTAACGCAAGAAATACTACGAATGATTTTTCTGTAATTTCTAAACGGAAAGTTAACATGTTTCAAATGGCGAAAATCCTCAAACTGTAATCTTTTATATTCTATATGAAATACGTTAATACTGGAACTTTAGGTAAAACGTTCATAATAATTGCCGTCACTGGTTTTGAAACTACACCTATTTTCAGACATTTTGTTAATTAGTTCTAATAATTTAAAAGATTAGAGTTGCAGATAATTTTCTTTTGAACCCTTATACATTTTCCATTTACCCGTTTAGAACTTATGATAAATATAAATCATTTGTGGTTATTATAAAATGTTACATCCTACAATTACCCACCCGAAATTGTGGGGTTTCGCATGTAAAAAAAAACTGTTTGTGAACTGTAAATAATGTCAATAATAATAATGGCTTTGGTTGATTGTAGCAAGGTTAATTTTAAGGTTTAAAAAGGAGTGAGGATAACCAAACGCTTACCGAAATGGAGGGGCCGAACTTGCTCCTCGAAAGTAGTTTTTTTCTTTTCTCCAAGAAAAAAGCACTCACCCAACAATTACTATCAGATCACTGATCATCGAGTGCTCCATTTTTCAAAAAGTTTTCGTTTGGTTAGATAAGGACTGGATAAATGGCAATTAATTTAGGAACCAAACACATTATCATTTCAGAACCTAACTGTAGTATTGGCATTTTTGAGTGCTGACCCTTAAAAACAAGTTCTCATTTGCTTCGATGAAACTTTCAAAATTAATGTAATTACCATCCATTCATTTATTATCATATCTGATACAATCTAACGATACAAAGAAACACAATTTGTCTTTATCATAGATTATAACAAAATACAGCAAAATTTTCAGCGTTCAAATATTGGATCAAATTAATTGACTGTAAAAATCTGTTGAAATTACATTGCGAATGCGAACAGTGAATTGATATTGAGTCCCAATAAGTTTATAGTAACGGCGTGCACGATACACATTTCACGTTCAGATATTGCTCCGTGCTCCGTGCCCTCCGGAGGCCGATACGGCCTCGCCATTGCAATATTGACAATATGTAAAATATATTTGGCGGAGTTCATCGACTATTCGTATTGTTATTAATATGTGTGCATTTATTATTTATTGGAGGAGTTTGCATTCAATGCGACATGGCATGGAGACACGCCAGGAGTATTACCCTCGAACAAATTTATTTTGTTTACATATTAATATATCTGACTTTGAAAACCAGAACACCCTTTTTTTCGTTTCGTGTCTTTGTGACCTTTTTTTAAATATTTCCCCTAAATACATTCCATCTACTCTTAACCAATGTTACTGTAAACAAAAAGAAGCCTTTGAGCAATTATGAAACCTTTTTATTATATTATGAACTAGCTGATATGTACCACCCGGTCTAGCTTGGGTTTATTTTTTTTGGAATGAAGTTATGAAGATGTGAATTCTTGCTTGTCGGTTGGGTGCCATATTTAATTTGACAGTGAAAGTAACTACCTCTAAACAAAGAAACAAGAAACAAAGAAACGTTCATTTGAAAATATTATTTGATTTCAAATTTATTTATATTTAATTAATAAAGTTCTTATGTAGGTACCTTTTTGTGTTTTCTATTTCAAAAATATTCTACGCAAACAAACCTTCTTCTTTTGAATATGTAATCTGTGGCTAACCAGAGTGGTATATCTATGGGCTAACCTCAATACATCATGGCGGGTTCAATGTTTTTCATACTAATTTTAAAATGTTGTAGCATCCAATATGTATCAGTTTTACATATTGGATTTCATTCGAATTACTCTTTAAACCTTCGTAGCACTAATAAAAATAAACTATGCTATTTTGCGAAATCGGTCAAGTAATATCTGTGAAAATCGAGGACAGACAGACAGACTAACGTTCATTTTAATATATATGGCTTTGAAAAGAAAAAAAAACATGAAGAAGCTTGGAAGAATAAATGTTTGGCAGGCTTCAAAACGTAGTAATTCAAAAGCCTGGAGGATTGACTAAATAACCATCATGTCATTTCACAGTTAGGGTAGGCAGAGATGATATAACTCATACATCTGTATTTGCACACACTCCTTGCTTCTTTTGCATTCATACATATTCTTTTATTCCAACCAACGGACACGAACGGAACATCCGTTGATATTGGCTTTATGAGAACGGGTCGTTTCGCCGACTCGTTTTTGTGTGAATCGGCTCGTATGTGGAACGAGCTACCGGCATCTGTCTTTCCTCCTACACTTAACCCGGGCCTCTTCATGTCCCGTATTAACAAATCCCTTCCTCGTCTCACAATGTTGCCCAACCGGGTGGCGATATAATTCCCCTGCATATACTCCATACGGACAGGGTCACTCTTGTGATTGAACCCCGTCCATAACAATGTACAGAGGGTCAGTTTCATAAACTTTTATAGTACATTTTTCTCACATACCGACCTGCATAGTATATTATTATATTCCATAGATGAAGTTTGAAGCTTACTCAAAGCACTCTTTTACTATAAAAGGAGAACTTTAGTTCTTTAAAAGATACTTTGTTGGATTTCCCGTAAAAAATGGGGTGCAATATTGTTTGAACGTGAAAAATTTACCTCTTGCCCGTACATTTTTCACATATTTCCCAGTGGAATGCTTCAATTTCATCTTTTTTTAAACTCAATATTTCAAAACAAGTATTTTATTTGAAAATACGAGTATGTTAAGATAATAAATACTAGTATAACTTCAAAGAAACTGTCGTATTAACATAAACATCAAACATGCACTGCATGTTTTTTGATAAAAACAAATTGATATAAAACTCACTTTTGATGTTACCTGGTTATCAAATTGATCGACTCTTACAATTTTTAGTTTTTAGGTATTGTGCGCCATACAACTCTTCCATGGCACGCACTCCATGCTTCATCCACATTCAGGCATTGTTTCACATATCCTCTTTTGATATTCCGACTTTTAACTTTTATTTGAAGTACTTAATGATAGCGTGTCTTCTTGGGATGTTCCCGACATCTTCATCCATTTACATCGGACTCTTCTTTATTCGTGTAAATACTTTTGTCCATGATCATTATATATACTCAAAAGCAACTTAAAAACCCTTTCATTTATGTCAAAAATACCGTGAACTTTTATCTTTAACACTGCGATCAGTTTCATTATGAGAATTGAAATATTTATCGAGAAAGATACGAAGAATCGAAACGGGGTCGCATTTTCCAAGATGGCGGTATTTCCTACCGCAAGTATTTCCGACTCAAAAGCTTGAATGAATGGACTATCCGAGACAGAACTTAAGAGACTTTAAAACACATTAATGCGCCGGACTAACTTTGCAAGAGGTTTTCATCAGAGCTATACAAGTACATTACTTCAAAGTCTGGTTTTCACCATTATCAAACTGGTCGATTTGGTTCAATTGATAAAAACATCAAGCCAAAATGTTATCAAAGCAAACAATGCTTTTTTTTAAATTGATATTGATTTCAACCCAACCGATGCTTTATGGATTACACAGAACCACCAATAATGGAATACCTTTACAGTCCATTTCAATTAGTTTTTTTTCTCCTTATTCGGTCTGTGTAATTTATCATAATATTACTCACGTTTTGATGCTTTCTTTCTTTATTGGTTCAGCTGAGGTGAGGCTCAATTAGTTGTTATTCCACAAAATCGATGAGCTCAAATTAAAAATAGACCAAAACCCACTTACGGGGTATTGTAAGGCTTGGTATACTGTTTTTTTTCAGTCTTTGATGAAGCCAGCTTTCTTCTAAAGGAATATATTATCTAAATATTGTATTAAGATAACTTGTTTTCAAAGGAATAGAAGTAAAAAGCAAGGGACAATTTAAATTATTAAATAAATAATTTTAATTGGTTTCATTATACTCAATAAATATAACGTAGATCGGTTAGTTGATCGATCGATCTAAACTAAACCGTTAGGTGGCTAAATACTCCATCATTTAATTAACTATTTTTTCTGCTTATTGTGATAATAATAATAATGTAAGTTAATTTGTATAGTGCAGTTTTGTGAAGGTTCACCTCAAGTGTACTTTATACTAACTGACCTAACCTAATATGCAATATAATAATAATAATGTTTTATTGTCTTCTTTTTTTATAACAAAATAACATGTAATTATATCATTTACAAAATATTAAAATACATTATATTAAATTGATGTGCTTGATAAAAAAAAATTGTGAGATGAGGTGTTTTAAATGCAGTTGAGTGGTTTCGATGTTAGTCTGTATTTGGTGTTAATATATTTTCTATTTCAGATCTCCCTATATAACGTATCCAGTGTTTTATTTGATTTTTTAAATTATTATGGTTGTTTTGATTTTTAATGGATAATGCGATTTTGTTGTAGAGTTTAGTACTATAGTATAAGAAGTTTTTGTCCATTAGAATTTTTGTCCGTATAATTAGAAGATACATGCAAATTAAAACTATGACTTAAAATATTCGTGAGCAGCATACTCAATTTACATAACAATTTAGAATACGTTAGGGGTATAAATAATCAAATGTAAAGTACAAATATCAAAAGAGCAAGAAAATCTACACAAAATAACCTAACATAATATAATTAGAAAATAACATACATATTACACGCATACGAATTAAAACCACAATTTAAAATATTCACGAGAAGCAGACTCACTTAGATGAACATTTTAAATATTATAATATAACAATTTGGTATAACAAATTGGTAATAGGAAGAATACAGATCTCAAGTTATTCGTAATCTGGGAAGTATTTCTTTCCTAAAAAATGTGTTAAAATATTTTAATATTTGGTGAGTAAAAGTTGCGAATGTTGTTTATTATTTCATAGAAATATTAAAAAATTATTCAATTTATTTTTTTGTAACTTATTGAAGTTTGTAAACCTCATTGTAATATTTAATAATTGAAGAAGATAATATTAAAATATCCCAAATGAACCAGGAAACCGAAAAAACGACAGAAATTAAAAAGATTTCAGTCGCATCTGGGACTCTAATTGAGTTCGAGATGAAACTTTGCAATCAACATAAGTATGGCAGCCAATAATATGGGATTTATAAAAAATGGAGGATAATATTAACAAATCTTGAACTTGAAGTATGATATCGATGTAAATGGCGTAAATTGAACTGGTCTCATTAGCTAAGTTGGTTAAGCGGTTACCCCGGATAGGTAGAGGTCCGGGGTTCGAGTCCCAGGTGCGACTGAAATCTTTTTAATTTCTGTTCGTTTTTCCGTTTTCATGTTTCATTTAGGTTATGTTAATATTATTTTCTGCAATGATTAAATATTAAAAAATTGTTGCTATGGGTTGTAGCTACTGTTCAGTATTTTTAAAATGATATTTAGCGTTGTAATTTTTTTCCATGTTGTAAGATTGTATTATCAATGGAAAAACATTTTGGTCTTACAATATTCATGTTATTTTTTTTTGTGGAATAATACTAACGCTTTGTTATCCGTTTAGGCCTATAGAGCGAATTTATGCGTAAGTTTCAATCTTCGTAAAACTACCCAGCGACCTGGAAAGCGTATAAAAAGCGCTCAACGCTACAACGAAATTTATGATTATACAAAAAGGTGAATCGTGAAATTTTAGGTGTAAACTTTTTTGAGATATTTATCAACATTTAGCATGTTTTTAAACCAAATAAACCAAATCAAAGTAGTCGCGTTGGCGGTGTATGTTCGGTACCGTAACATCGCCTGAGTAACATTCGTAATATTCCCCAGAGAAAACATCCATCCTAGTTCAATTACACGTAGACACGTAAGCCGGGAGAGTTATCGTCGTATGCGGAGGCTGCAGTTAGATCTCGTCAGTCTTTTCTTTTTAAATCCAACCTAATTAAGGAACCGATTTAATTTGACCTCGCAGGCTAAAATATTGTAATTCTTTTACAAAAATCAATATGCATATACGAGTTAACCTTTCCAGTTGTCAAAAATAAACCACTAATCCAAAATGGCTGATAATGCTAACATATGATAAACATATGTGTACCAACATACCAAAAAAAAAATCGATAATCGAATGTACACAGAACGCGAAAATTCAAAATTCACCTTTTCTTTTGAACACACCTCGTATTATACCTATTATATACAATATTTTTTTGTATAATTGAATAAAGGTGTCGCACCGCCACTAGCAGAATGTGAATCCCACAGCCATGGAAGCCTCTGTACATAATATAAACGTGAGGCATTTCTTCAACATGTGGAAATCTTCAATATATCACTATTACCAAAAACATTGCAACAGACTATAAATGTGAAATATTGACGAATAAATACAAATAGCTTTTTGTACAAAGGCGAGGTAGAGAAGGTAAGTCACACTAACTCCCATAAATCTGTAGTGGTTTTTTTTTCAATGTTTTCGTCTTGAAAAAATGTTGAATATGAATAAATTTGAATAAGCCCTCAGTTTCTCATCCCCTCACCACAACCTTCCCCCCCCCCCCTAGTACTCAGTGACATAATATCTACGCTTTTAGTCCCTACCTACCCAGCATTGTATATTACTTTATTATCCGACAGCGGTGGGAACTCCTATTTAAAACTGCTCCTGCTTTTGGTGATAAAATTCAACATTAAACAAATCTTTTTATATAAAAATGAATGTTTGTCTGTCTGTCCTCGATTTTCTTGAAAATTACTCGTCCGGTTTCACTAAAAATAGCACAGTTTGTTCTTATTAGTGCCGGAAAGGTTTAGATAGTAGTTGCTATAACGTTTTAAAATTAGTATGAAAAACATTCAATCCGCCATGTTGTATTGAGTTAAGCCCATAGATATACCACTCCGGTTAGCCACAGATTATATATTCAAAAGAATTAGGTTTGTTTTGATAGAATATTTTCAAAATGGAAAACATAAGTAGGTACCTGCTTAACTTTATTATTTAGTTATGTTTAAAAACAAATAATTGGTTGGAATGAAATAAAATATTAAAATTAATGTTTCTTCGTTTTTTTTTGTTTAAAGATAGTAATAGTCGTCACAAGGAATTACTTTCGCTGTCAAATCAATTATGGCACCCAAACGACAAGCAAGAATTCACAACTTCAAAACTTTATTAAAAAAAAAACCCGAGCAAGGCCGGGTACACATCAGATAGTCGTATTAATATATATATCTGAAAAATATACCTGGTGATTCGACCGGTCAGTGGCTGAGTTGCCATCGCGTTTGGGTCTCACCCAGGCGTCGTGAGTTCAATTCCTCGGCTGGCTAAGTCCTCTATTACAAAAATTACAACTATTACAACTATTACAACTATTACAACTTTTACAACTATTACAACTATTACAACTATTACAACTATTACAACTATTACAACTATTACAACTATTACAACTATTACAACTATTACAACTATTACAACTATTACAACTATTACAACTATTACAACTATTACAACTATTACAACTATAAC